>JAECUM010009076.1:0-66244 GCA_016617855.1 Megalonaias nervosa
ATAAAATCCCGATTTTATTCTCAAGCGTGTGGGGGTGTCACGTTTCGCAGTCCAGGTGTCAGGAAATGTATAAAAGTTGGATATATTATGACCGCGTTTGATGTGTAAACATAGCCGAAAGTAGTGTTAATTGAGTATGCAAGTCGCCAGCCACCCAGATCATAGAATAGCCGCCAGTCAAAGGGTTTGTCGTCCTCACACCCAGACGTTAAACCATGGGTCCAGGGATCAAAGGGAAGCCCGCAGGGTGAACGGGGCGTGTTCTCACCCGCCACGTAGACAGACAAGCGAGAAGACATTGTCAGTAAGTTTGATTGGGACCGTCAACAGCGACATCCAATTGGAATTAAGATAGAGGGTAGGAGTAAACCTTAGATCGAAATTTTAGCTTAAACGTGCAGTAAATTTATCAGTATACCTGGGCAGATTATGAGAAGTAGATCTAGCGGGTTTAAGCGAAAGGATACTCCGAGAGAAGCCACTCGTAATTTGGCAGGAATCTTAGGACCAGAATTGTAAGACAAGGAAAAGCTTCGACAAGGAAGCTTTTCGGGGACAGAACTTCCGGTTTAAGTTCAGTAGTCCCGAGTCTCTAAGAGCGAGTCGGAAGTGAGACTGACAGTGCAGTCGGAGTCGACAACGTGCAGTCGACATAGAAAGAGGGATAGAAGGGGAGGAGGAGGAAAGTGGTCTGGAGGAGGAAATAGAGGGGGAGGAGGAGAAGGAACTTGGAGGGAGTCAGGGAGGACGAGAGGGAATTAGGAGATAGAGAAGAATACACAGATGAGTAGTACACAAGGACAGGTGGAAATCTCTCACACTACGAATCAAATGATGCGATAGGCTAGAAAAGGGTCGAGCGGAAGAATTGTATTTGGGAAATTTGAACTATTGATCTTTTAACTGTTATTAAATTGTCATTATTGAACTTCACCCATTTTGTATCTTTATTCATTTAACCGTCGGCATTGCTGACTGGGGGCTCGGAGCTGTATATCTAACTGTCACTAAATCAACTTCCAACCAAAATCGAGCCTGGGTGGGACTTCTACAATAATTTAAATAAATATTGGAGGCACCCCACCCCCAATCCCCCACAACCAAAAGCTCACAGTGTTATGCAAAATCAAAACTTGGGTATAATCATAATATTGAGATTCTGAGCACACTGGGGAGTGTGATTCATCTCTTCCAAAGTCTTATATTATTTCTTATTTATGGACTAACAATCATTATCTTTGGGCCATGAGCCAACCAATGCCAGTTAAAAAAACAAAAAACAACTTTCAATATTTATAAATAAATAAAAATACTTGAAACAGACTTAATGTCTTGGAAAGATTATATTAGTTAGTAGAAAATCGAGAAATATATTTAGTGGTACCAAAGCATTTTTCAAGATTATCCTTTAGCACAAGGAAAATTAATCCCTGGTTAGTCTGTCTCAGCTTCATTACTTAAATTATTGTGCACGTTACAACAAAACAACGATATGTTATTTGTTATTGTAATTTTAAGTTGAAAGATTAAAACAAAACAAAAACAGAATACATACAATGGGGGTGGGATAGTCGACCAAGAGACATGGTTAAAGTAAAATCATGTACAGAAATAAATAATCTTTGAAACAAAAACAACCGATAACTTATGAATAATGTTTGCTTTATTTGGAAAACAGATGCAAACTCTTAGGTAGCTTTAGTAAGAATGTGTACGAAAGAAATAAATACTTGAAACTACAGAAACAAACAAAATTGCAATTGCAAGGAGAACCGTAATAGATAAATATACGTTATTAAAAATTTTGAAAGTAGACGTAATAAACTATTAAATTAATTTAAAGTGGCTTTAACGTATTGTTAAATGCGTATTGCTTTAACGTATCTCTAATAAGCTCTGTTATTTGATTTCTACCGCAAAAAAAACTCAAAAACCAATATGGCTAAAAAATGAAACTGCTAATGTAGAGGTGGAACAGGTCCTAGAGGAGGAAGTACTATAGACAGATTCTTTGCCAAATTAAAGTTAGGATTTAAAAATAATTCAAACAATATTTTTTTAGATATGAAGAAAAAAGCAGCAGCGGGATTGCCTGGACTTTTTTGCAGTGTAATCAGCTGTCATCATTTAAAATCAGCTGGACAAATTGTAATCTTGATATGTGATTATGTTATTTATCTTGTTTCTGCTGCAGTAACTGCCTTGTTAGAGGTAGTTATTATTAATGATATAGAATAAACAACATACATGGCATCAAGAAGTTGAGCAAAGAGTAACGATCAAGGAGAGCTTGTTCTTGTGAAAGGCGGAAAGTGCGCAAATAGTTTTAGTTCCTTATTTTCAAAAGTAAATAATATCAAAGAATATCAAATCCTATACTATGGTCATAATTATAAAAGCTTTTTCATTTCTTTCATGATCAATATTTTTATAGTTTGTTTGACAGAGCTTTTTCTATTTTCTCTTCTCATTAATTATAAGGTTCGCGTCATATCTGTTTCGTTCACTTTAACTTCATTACTTATCTTTTTCTGAATTTTACAGACTCTTACCAGCTGCTGGTATTAAAAATCTATACATCCTCAATACTTTCATCAATATTTATTTCCAAACCTTTTCAGTCTGAAGTATACTGTTGAAACATTATGGAAATATTTTCAATCTGAGTTATATCCTTGCTTGCTTAAAATTAAATGTTCAATCAGTTTTTACGGTGTTTGGTACAGTGGATGCAGGTTGTGTAATAGCTATCCTTTTCGTACTTAATCATCTAAAATATATATTGCATACGGCCTTACTTTCTTCGTCTGTTAGTTAGTTAGTTGCTGTCTTACACAAAATAATGAGTCCATCCAAATATTGTTTGTCTGATGATGTTGAGAGTTACATTATTTAGGACTGCATCGTATGCACGATTCTCTTTTCCACCATGTTTTTGCTTCATATATTTCTTATTTATTTATCTTAGTGATTTCGGTCGCTGTTTTTTAATTGGTTCTTGAACCATTAATGAGTGTTTACTATTTCCCTTTTGTGATATATACAATCATAATGGGACGAAACACTAAAGTTGTTATATATTATGTTATATTGTTATAGATCTAATGATACTAGTTGAATCAGAGTATGGATCATCAAGTAATGGTATCTTGCATATTGATTTTATCATTTGTGCTATATTGTGATATAGTCAATGCAAATAGTGTTTTCCACATCTTGTTGTCGGCGTCCGTACTGCATACTATCATTGATTTTGCCGCAATTTAAATCATATTGTCATCTAAATTTGTTCATTGAATTATCATTAAAATTTAAAGAATAATTATTCCAATATTACTTAATTTGTATGAAAAATGTATATTTTTTGTGTAAAATATATTTATATTTTTAATTCATTTGCTGTTCCTTTGTCAACTGCTGTGCTAAACAACATTGCACACTGCGTGTTATTTGTTTAAATCCGAACTTAATTTATTTAAAAAGCTATTTCTCGCTAATTCTATTATATTTTTAACACATTGCAAAAGTGCAAAGGCAGAGCTAAGAAAAACTAAAGAAATTAAGTGTGATTAAATTTTGCAATGGAACTATTCATGTTATAAGCAATATTTGATACAACATTCAAACTATTTCCAGTTGCGAAATAAAGTTCCATGCATGTCAGTAATTTCACTACAGTCATAAATAGTAAAATCTTTACAGAGCCACAGACAGTTGTAAAATATGGTTCCACGTGCATCAGTGATTTTACTACGGTGCTTGTTAGCATAATGGTTAATGCACTGCACTTGGTTGGGGAATATCAGAATCAATATTGCACAACGGTTGGATGGGTAGCATAGTTCCATGCGCATTAGTGATTTCAAGCTATAATTTAAGAAGTCGCTCTAAATGCAGGTGTTCGATTCAGGATTGTCACTGGCTCAAAAGTTTCTCCTAGAACCTACTTTGAAATAGTTTCACCTTTGAAATATTTTAATTGCGGATTTTTTTTGATTTTTTTTTTTTGTTTTTTTTTTTTTTTTTTTTTTTTTTGATTTTTTTTTTGACAAATATTAGATATTATATTGAGATGTTTGTAAGAAAATTTGGAAATGAAGACTTGATTAATGAAGTGTGTGCCTATGCTACATTATGAGCTTGACAATTTGGGTCAGTCTTATTTCTTATGTTTTTGTTGTAACATCACTCTTTAGACGTATTTAATGTTCTCTTTAGGTAGTATTTGACCGGAAACATTTCCTTTGAATAGTCATTGCAACTACAATGTTTGAATAGTCATTGCAACTACAATGTTTGAATAGTCATTGCAACTACAATGTTTGAATAGTCATTGCAACTACAATGTTTGAATAGTCATTGCAACTACAATGTGATCATTGGACCATATTATTATTCAGGGAATATCGTGTATTATTCAAAGGAGTTCAAAACAATGCCATTTTGATACATCAAGACTGTTGGGATACCAGTGCATTCGAAGATTCGAAATTCATTCAGAACATTCGATTCTTTTGGACTTAATTATAATATTTTAGGATCATTTTGGATTCATTTCATAATACTGTAAGTTTGACTTACATTTTTTTAATAACTTTGATCATTAAAAAATTTACTTTTTTTTAAAAAATTTGGTTTTGCTCCTTTCTGTTACTGTTTATGACCATAGAGTCGTAACAATATGTAAAAACTGAGAATTATGTGATAAACACGCATTGTTTAACCTTTTGCAGCTCCGTCTAAATACCCAGAATTTGTATATGTTTATTCGCATGGCCCGCGCAGTGTCAGGGTACGATGGCGTGGTGTCAGCACGGGTTTTAGGGAGGCTTCTCTGGAAGGATACAAGGTAATTTCCATTATGCATCATGTGTTGGTAAATTATCAGCTGGTCACAATTCTGGACATTAACTATGTAATGTGTTCTTGTGCGTACCCGGTTGACAGTAACTGAGAGGTAATGTAGACAATGAGATTGGAATGAATTTATTCTCATGAAACTAAATGAACGTTCATGATTAATAAACTGATTGAAATAATTTTAAATTGCCTCTTTTCGGGTTTGAGCTGAACATTTCAACCCTCTTACACATGGAGATCAACATCGCCATTACATGTAAAATATACATTGATGCCGTGTGATATTTTTGAGGCGTTTAGTACCTTCTGTGTGGCAAACTACAAACTAGACCGTGTTCGCTAATACCGTGCGTCCAGATTAAATATATAAATAAAATTTTCAATATATCGGATGTAGAACATGAACTATCAAGAGATTCAAACATGTTTCTGATAATTTGTAGTTGAATATGAGGTGGAATTAGCAAGATATGCTGTAGCAAAATTTGAGTACCAACTTGACAAAGATGGTAAGATTTTCATTAAAAAATGGTATGTATGAAAGGCCAAGATCATGGTTATTTATTAAATACTCATATAGTGAATAAAACTCTATGGCTAGGTGATGAGCTTATATCTGTATTTATCTTTAGATGGGTAAATAAAGGACAAATTATAATAACAGAGAAACCCTTGCTCTGTAAGTCCTGATTGTATTTTAAATGTAGCTTTAGATAGTCTATTACACTTGCACGGCTATTTCAGGTACTTCGCTCTAGAAAAACTGGTTCAAGATGAAAACGTTTTATCGGAGTTAGATAAAACGTTTATAAATGATTACAAAACTAAGTGTACCAATCTGGGGTATACCTTGAAACACAAAACATGTCAACCAGTACAGAAATCTAAAGCTTTACATCGTGCAGTTGGGTTTAAAACTTAATGTTAAATGAGCTGTTTTCTTTTTGGAGCACGGCCATAGTTAAAATCATAATTTGAACCGAACATGGATAGCCAATTGTAAATCTCAGTATCTTCTCCTAAAGCATGTTGTGGCCAAGTAAGAGGAGGTATTAAAGTTTTATGGTGCAAATATATCAAAACCCGGTAAAATGCTGTCCAGTAAAAAAATAGAAAAAACATTTAATCATTTAAGCTGGCAAACCTATTCATTGGGTAGAGTTCGAATTGTGTATTTCGCTGTAAGATTTTATTGCCTGGAAAACGGCTACTCCTGCAACGAGAACTGTTGCAGCAATTATTGTTAAAGGCACACACCTGCTGCTGTCCCTTGTCTTCAATTTGCTACTGATATGTTCAGTTGTTTGTTCTGTTTAGTAGACTGTTATTTCTCTTAGGTTTCTATATGCACCATCCAACAATCACTGTTCTTGTTTCCTATTCTGCTTCTTCCAGTTATCGAACAATATGTTTATATTTGACATTAATACCGAATGCACAGTCTTCTATATTTAACTAACCAAAATAGCAGCCAGTGAAGAAGATTTTGAAATGATAGAATTTGAAGTTATTATTATTATTATTATTATTATTATGGATATATCCAACACTGTTGTGTCATTGAAACTAAACTCAAAGAATTTAATACTAATAAATAATCAAATGGAAGATCCTGTAGTAAAGTGTCCATGCAAAAATGAACAAAAACGGTAGCAAAAAATATTTAGCCTTTAGAACATCGATAAACGGATAGACAAACGTGGAGGGGATCACATTTTATGAAAATGTGGCAAGTATAAAAGCACTAGTAGTTGGTCATAGAGAACAGATGGAAAGAACTTTCAGAGCAAATAGTGAGACATCAACACAGTTGTGTGAAATAAATGGTTACATTAAAAAATTTTGCTCTCTCTCTCTCTCTCTCTCTCTCTCTCTCTCTCTCTCTCTCTCTCTCTCTCTGTGTGTGTGTGTGATAGCAAACATTGTCAACGGTTTTTTGGGGGGATGGAGATTGGAATATGGCAAAAGTGTATCGGTCGGTATCGAAATCAAATATAGCATACAGGATATTGGTCATGTTTTGTTTCAGTTCGTGATAAAAGCAGCAGCATTGCCTGAAGGTTATGTCAGTAGTAATCTTGCTTTTAAAAATGGCTTTATACATTTTTCTTTCATTGCTCGTGTTTGTTTATATTTTGTTTTGATAGGTGTTGAGGTTCTTTTTGTTCTATTTTGGATTATATTTGGCATTCTTGGATTTATTACTTTCGGTTTTGCCTAAACGTTTCTATTCAGCTTTTGTATCTGAAAGTTAATATGAAATTTTATATGCTAGTTTTACCAGTTGTTGATCACTTTTATGTATTAAACGATAATGTGATATCCCACAACCAGCAGCAGCCATGCACAATTCCTAATTGAGTTGATTTGCCAAAATCTCCTGTCACACTTTGTTCTATATCTATCGACTTCGTCCTTTGTTGTGATCTTGAATAAATGATCATCACAAATTTTGTCTGTAGTTTGTAGGCGTAGTATTTTTTTCAATTGTAGTAGACTTGTATTTCATCAAATACTGTAGCAATTTTAGAGTCATTTGGTACATCAGATATGGTAATTGGGCATGAACAAAGCACTGTATTTCTTCTATTCTTAAACTGGACTTAATAATGCGTTGTGCATACTATGAAGCCACAATGTAATGTAGTACGGCTTTGTACCATTATTTATGATTACTTAAAAATGTTTACATTAGTGTTCGCTTTGCTGTTTCGCTTTGCTAATTGTGTTCTTTGTCTGGCTGGTCTAACAATTTTTAATTTGTACTTAGTCTGATTGTCTATAAGTTTTAATATAGTGCACGTTTTGGGGAGTTCTGAAATCGGAATTTCTCAAAGTATCTTTTGTACACGAGAAAAGAAAGAAATAAAGAATATACATTCGTATAAAATCTCACTATGATCCAGAACTCCCAAAGTGCATTCTACTTTAGTAGTATCAGTAGCAGCAGCAGCATTAGTAGAAGTAATAGCATTAACATTATTAAGAGTTCTGGCAATACTTATTTTGTAGTAGTAGTAGTAGTAGTAGTAGTAGTAGTAGTAATTATTTTGTGTGGTCAAAAATGTGTTGGTCTTATGGACTCTGTGCCCATTGATAATTTTGATGCTGGTTA
This sequence comes from Megalonaias nervosa, assembly GCA_016617855.1. NCBI lineage: Eukaryota > Metazoa > Mollusca > Bivalvia > Unionida > Unionidae > Megalonaias > Megalonaias nervosa. Next base: position 7,976 of record JAECUM010009076.1, read on the forward strand.
ACATGTAGTTAATTTTACATTCGTGTCGGAATTTATATCGGATAGTTGAAATGGTGGAAAGCAGGCGAAGATATCCGGACAGCCTCGGAACGCTCGGTTGATATAGTTGACGAAGCAGTTATTCATGGTATTGAGAAAGACAATGTCTACAAGCTGAGAGTGATGGCGTATAACAGAGGTGGAGATGGGAAAAATAGCCCCACTGTCTTTTTCACTCTTGGTAAGTTATACAAGACAATCTGTAACTCTAGCACTGAAACTTGTAAACCTTACGTTTGAATGTTCAATTTTTCCCTTCATTGCTAGCTCAGGTTCTGATATGCTCACATCTCGAAAACTTGACTTACAAATTTTTTTCCATCTTAACCAAGTATGGTATCCTTGTTGCTCACCTTCCTCTTATTCTGAACGTTCTTCTTCTTTATACTGTTCCCTCATTTTCCTCCTCTTCTTCCTCGTTCTTTTCTTCTTTTCATATTTATTGTACTAAGGATACAGAATTATATATTTCAGTCCGTCATACTGGCTAGGTTATTCTTGTCTATAAGCTCATTTAAAAATATTCTGACTATTGTAACTACCCTAGGTCTTAGACTCTGTAACAGAAAGCAGCAAAACCAGCATAATTAGTAAAATTATCAAATAATGTACTTATTTAAGTGACAAAGTGAAAATGTACGAGGAACCTACAGTATTGTCAATTAAATCCCAAATAATCCTAAATGTTCTATCAGAAGTCGAAAAGTATAAAATGTGCCGAATGAATTCAAATACTCTTGAATGTAATGATGTGCCAATAGTCTTAAATTCGATGATGTACCAATAGTCTTGAATGTATTCATAATAATCTCAAAGTAATATCCTTCTCCAAACGTCAATGGCTACTTTGTATTTCCGATGAATAATTTAAAAAAATAATTCTTCCTGAATAATATCTGGACACAGCTATAAACTCTGACAATTTATTCCCTAAGACTGACATCAAACAGGAATGAACAATTGCTTATTAAACATCTTTGTATACAAATTTCATTTGCATCTATCGCAATACAGAGCTCTGGAAAAATCAAATCATCCTCATGGAATGTTAATGGGTCGAATTTCAATCCAAATAAGACTCACCTTGAACTTGCTACATAAACATCTTCTTTACTTCCTATAATCATAACAAAAATCAGGGAGACATTAAAATTACAACCCTCAAAGAAAAAATAAAGCACACAATATAGATATACATAACACTCTCGTACATTCCTGTTGAGTAGACATTTGAAAATCTCCCATTATTTCCTTCACTAAAAATGTTTTTTTATAAGAACTTTCTTGACACCCTCTTAGGAAAAATGCAAATTGATTTTGCATGACAATTGTTAACTGTTTTAAGGGTGATAGCATAAGGACCCTATCCGCAAAACAGATCATTCTTTTCTTGTATTTTCTTAATGCAAACACTTTTAAAGTCATTGAAGGCACTAAATATGAAAGGTTATTGAGCTGATATTCACTGGTTTAAAAATTAGAAGTAGAAATTAATTTCCGTGAATTTGAAGACGTATTTCCGTTAGATTATACATTGCAGATTAAATTATATTTGTTCTAAACTGTTTTTCTCAGGTGGACAAGTTACATTTGACGCAGAAACGGCACAATTAGTCACAGCTGGATCTGAAAACGGGAAAACGCAAACTACTAAGATATGCCTGACGACAGCGTTAGTTATTTTGTATGGTCTGATGGCAAGCTTGTAAAAGCATAACCAAAAGTATATATAATTTTGTAATGGTTTATTAGGCTGTTATCTTCTTTCTTTAATTAATGGTCATGAATACGTCAGTGGTCGTTCTGCTTATATTTTCATGCATCATTTTTCTTTGTTATTCTAGAATCGTGTAATGTTTATATACACAATCTCTTCTCTTCATCTATATGAGTTTCTATGAGAAACTATCCACATATTTTGGTTTGATTTCTCTATTGGTGCTTGTATTCACTAAACTTATCTAGTCATGCTCTGTAAGTGGTGCTCTTTACCATTTAGAATAGTATTTTTCATATCTTTGAGATACATTAGCACAGTCTTCTGTATATTATTACCTTTGACTACTTATGTTTATCTTGCTTATTGAAAAGGTACAAGATCTGTATGTTGGTAACTCATTAAAACACAATGCTTCAATATTACAATCATCTGATATGTTTATAGTACTGTTTCATCTGGATCAAAGACTCATTTTCATGACCTCGTTACAAATTTAAAAAAAAAACTGCATAAGCTTATATTTTCCTTCAGTTTGCAATGATTGCTGTTGGCTTAGATGGATTATAACTTGAATTTTTAAAAAACAATTATTAATTTTACAGTGTCGTAAAATACAAAATATAGAGCATTGACCAGTAAAACCATTAAGTGGCATAACAAAGCAATAATACTGGATCCAAAGTATGGTTACTCTATTTCTTCTTTTGGCAGACGATAAATTTTGCAGTTCTTGTGAGATTTGGATGAATTCATTAAATCCAAAGAGTTTTAGTTTATTACTGTGATTAAATTGTATTTATTTCACCATTTCTGGAACGGTTAAGAACTCCAAGAAGATCAGAACCAGATCATGTGACTTAAAAACGTGGTCTACGTAAATCACATCACGACTTGCAAAACACAGCTGCATAAAAGAAAAAGGCATCCAACATCTGCTTTAAACGTTAAAATGTAATATCAAGTGTATTGTCCAAATATAAGAAAGTGTCTTATTATACATGGTATAAGAAGTTACTGTGTTGCTTATTTATCAGGGAAAATTATCTCTCAAAAGAATAGATTTTAATTTAACAAAGCTGATTTGCGAGTCGCACAGAAAAACTTTTATTTGTGTGGGTGGGAAATCAGGGTGGCTAGGAAGCCTACAACTATTGAGCAGTCAACAATTGTCTGCGTATCAAGTAGTGGCGACTAAGAGATTCTTGTGTTATTTATTCAGTCAATAAGCTTAAGTTAGGTTTATGAGGTAATAGATTCATTATATTACTTTGTCTGGGATAAGGATTTATGGAGATCAAGACCCTCATAGCATTCGGAACACCCCGATAAACTAACATGTTACTAATAATAGTTTTAGTTCACACCAACACGTGACGTGTGGATGTTCCCATTGATGCACTTCGTCCGACAATGCTGCTAGCGCACTTCTGTACAAGAATGTTTACCATTGAGTCCGTTTCACATGATGCACTACACTCACTGCAAATTACAGCATTTCACATAATGCACTATTCTCGTTACAAGTCATATCTTTTTTAAAAAAAGCTAAATATCATTAAAGAATCTGATAGTTTTGTTGTTTTATATATATATATATATATATATATATATATATATATATATATATATATATATATATATATATATATATATAATGTGTGTGTGACTATATTTATTGGATTTTATATTTTTACATTTAACTATTATTGTATATACCCTTTATAGCATTTTTACATCTTTAACTTTTATTTTATTGTCTTGTAGTAAATGGTAATGTTATTTGGAGGGGTTTTTCTTCTTAAATGGCGAATGTGGATATGTGAGAAAGCTTGCCAGTAGCTTCTCGTGGGTCGGTGGTTCTTTCCGCGGATTTCCCGGTTTCTTCCTCCACCATTAATACTGGCCGCCATGTATAGCCTATCGTGTCCTAAAAATGGCGTTAAGCCCCACAACAACAACAACATCTTCTTAACTGATTTTCAATTCGTTATCTTTGCAATTTTTTAAACCTTCTTTTAATTGGCACCATTCAATATCGGAAGTGAAGAACAGAGCCGCTGACTATTCAGTAAAGAGCAATTTTTTTTAATTAAAAAGTAATAATTGGGTATCTATCAATTACTTGGCAGTACAAGTAAGAGTGAAGAATTAAACGTAACATCATACTAAAAGAACAAACACCAGATGGAAATAGTGACCATTTTAACTTGCCTGATTACTGTTGTTGGTATTACGTCTTAATAACCTCAGTGACAACTACTTGACTAATAACAATGAAGATAATAGTATGGAAACTGAATATTTATATTCAATATTTTTATTGGAGAGTTAATAGAATTACATTATAAAATAAAAGTGCAGGTATTTGATTCATTTTTAAAAGCCATGACAAGGTTTTTGTTTTTTATAATGCCTGTCTTCCATTATCAAGAGCTATTCGTTTTTAACCGAATGTTACTCCACTCAAAATTTACTAATTGCAAAGTATCGCTACTTTTACACTATTTCTGAGAGTCGAAGTCGTTCGACTCCCATACAAAAGAGACAAGGATGATCCTAATGAATTAAGGTGTGAGGTAGATGACATTTTGTTGCATCTTTTTTTAACCATATGAATCCAAGTAATGACTGAATAAAGATCACACACTAAGACGAGTTCTACATGTAAATTATTGCTTCTGTTTTATTGTTACAGTTCCTTCAGCATCTTGCTACGCTGAAGCCATACTAAAAGGATTATTAACATAATGCCTTTCAGAGTCAGTTTCATTGGATGCTGAAATATATTCAAATTTTGCATATAATAAATGACTTCATTTTAATAGATATTGTGTTTGCATATATGCATACATTACATTATGGGACAAGAAAATCAACATGTTCTTCCTTGCAGAAATGGTATTTCACAACACAAATAAGACGGGTAGTACCTTTTTAATCAAGGTCAAGTGGACGAATTTTGAGTCGAGAGTGGACTAATTAAATAGACTGAACCTGATGAACTCTGATTTTCTTATGTGTATAAGATGAATGTACTAACTGAACTGTAAACTAACCCAGCCAGCCAATATAAAGCTACAACCGATTAATTTTAAACATGGATATTTATACTCTCACCCATGCGACAGGGAAATCTACCTGTTTTGCTAACCTTACTTTTCCTATATCAGTCTAGTTGTCTTAGTCAGGTCATCTCAATCATGGTGTTCACGCGTCTAGGAACTACTTTCAAAAAGAAACCCTTGATGTCTTCTGTTGTGCCTGATGGAGTTGTTATAAAATCGAAGACCAACAACAACAATGACAACAACAGATATATAACAAAAATAAATTCACTCAAAAAGCACTTAAGATCTCTCCAATCATGATAACACCATACAAAACATTTTCACACACACACACACACACACACACACGCACACGCACACACACACAAGTCGAGCTATTTGGTAGAGCTCCTGACACACACCAATACACATCACTGGCCACACAAAACCAAACTTTCTCAAGTGCTACTGCAAAGCCGGCAAACACCAGAAATGTGTAATGTCAAACTGGTCTCTTCTAACTTTGTCGACCGCTCCGGTGGCCTAGTGGTTAGAGCGTCCGCCTCGGATGCGGGAGGTCGTGGGTTCGATCCCCGGCCAAGTCATAACTGTTACGTGACTAGGTTTGTACAAAGTAACAAAGAAAAGAGTGAAGCCAACAAGCTTTGTAAATTTAACAAAATAATTTATTTCCCTAGAAAGCAAGTTAAAAATATGAAAAAGGACTTACGGTTTGTGAATCTAATCCAAAAATTAATCCTAGAATTTAAAAATATAAGTCCTATCACTAAAAACAGTTCTAATTGAATCCAAGTTCGAATCTCGAAGCAGTTCCAAGATGGAAGGCGATGACGTTCTACAACTAGTTTGTGTTGATGTGTCAACAATTCCTTGTTGAGTCACCAAGAATATAATTCCGGCTTTTGATTTCCGAATAATTTAGTAAATGTCTTTGTCCAAGAATTTCGATGAAGAAGAGCATTTTCCAGGGTGAAAAAATTATTTTAAATAAAAAACTCAATTCAAATGGCAACAACAGGAATACCTTTCAGCCTCAAGGTATTATTTACAACTGACTATAAAATCACTATGAACTAGGTTTTAACCCAACTAAGAACGCAATTTCAGACCCGCGTGATGGGTCACGTGATCACTCACTTCGAACAGCGCAGTAAAATAATATGGCAATTAGCACGTAGGCTACTATAGCCCTAGCTCAGAATCAATAATTCCCACATTGGAAATGAATTTAAAAGTAAAACGTTGTTTATTCAGACTAACACGTAGGCGAAGCATGACCTTGCTTACAACCAATGATTTTCACTCAGTGTTTACGAAATCTGAATCAAGATTAAGAACTAGGTCAGCTAAAAATACAATGTAGCAACATAGAACTGAACTGAATTTTCTATTATAAAAATGTCAAATCCAGTGAATACAATTATTACAATAACATGTAATGAAATAACAATAAAATAAAAGAGAATTTAAAACTAACACACAAGTAATTGAATTACATATATGTAACATAACAAAGACTTATAAAAATGGTACTAACAGCTGCCTCGCTTGGCGCTCAGCATTAAGAGGTTAGTGTTAGGACAGGTCGGCCTGGTGTCCGGGTAATGTGACTGGGTGAGACATCATGCTACATGTCTGCAGCATGATGCCCCAGTGCTAGACATCTCTATAAACTGCCACACTGCAGACATTTTAGCGATATGAATGAAAAATGATATGACTGAAAAATTGTTAAAGCTACGTTAAAAATCCAAATCACACACACACACACACTAACTTTGTCGAACACCCCCAATCCGCCCCAGTTGAATCAAACTTAATAATGTGATTACAAATGAAAACTCCTGCACTTACCAACCAGAGTGGTTCATTCAGCAGTCCACGTGCTATTCCACAAAAACAATTTCTATTTAGCATACCATTGCAGCGTTGCAGTAGTGACACTTGCCATATTTCCAGGACAGAAAATATAAATTCCGAAGAAAGTAATGAATTATAAACTTCCTAATGTCACTAGACACTTCGTTTGAACTGTACCTATTAGGCTTATTGTACTGCAGAGTATCGTTCTGTTGCCTACCATTAAACTTTTTCCAGATCAGAACTAATGAAAGTTCAAACTTTCCGTGTAAAAGATATTAATTGTTTATTGTCAATTTCATATGACATCATCGATTAAATGTGATAATACAGTAATAATATCCAATGATTTATGTTTCTATTTTCCCATGCGTGGAACTTGTATACTTATGGTCGACGCGTCACCACATTGCCCTCAGTAACATATTCGTCTTAATGCGCAGTATCATCAAAAGCACGTGGCTGAAGACGCTCATTGCGCAATACTTCCAAGACATACCATTTTTTTTTTTTTTTTTTTTCTAAGAGAGGCATTTAAAGCTAGGATTTACTTAATTAATAATTCAGATTTTCAAAGAAGTACAAAACCTGATAACACTTATACAGAATGAGAAGCAATAACAGTATCCGATGAATACTGTGTTTTGAGTCTGCTAACTAAATTGCAAAACTTGCAGGGTTATTTTACTTAATATGGAAAAAATTGGGTGAGAAAAATAATCTATCTCGGTGTTTGTACCAAGACAAGCAAATCCCAGTCACGGGGTTACATTGTTTGTCTCCCCACCCGGCATAGCCTCTTGAGGAGATAAATAATGTAACCCCTTGATCGGGAATTTTATGTATATTTCAAAAATGCAATTCTAAACAAACATTAGGAAAGAAAAAATTAAAAAGATGAAAGAAAATGTTCAGAAGTTGATTAAAGAGGATAAAACGGGAAATGAAATTAAATCTAAAGCGATAAGACATCTAGAAATAATCAAAAAAGAAGAAACTCAGGGAAAAGAACAAGAGCAGGGAAATTGGGAATATATATGAAAATGCAGAGTGTTTATACAAGAGGGAGATCATTGGGGGGGGGAGAAGAAAATTGAAGATTTTAGGGAGGGAGATAACAATTTCAAAGGGAAGGAAAAGGTTCTAGAGCAAATAAGATATTACCAAGAATTATGCATATCACAACACCTAGAAAACGAAGATATTAGATAGTACCTAGAAATGATACGAGTAGATAAGGTGTCTTTAGAACAGAAAGAGAGGGGTGAGGGTATTATCATATAGGAGGGAAGAATTTGACCAAATAATCAAAACCTTGCCTAAGGGTCAGATGGAATTACTGCTGAATTTTACATAACATTTAGGAATGAACTTATACCAATAATTAGAATCGCTTTATACCAACATTTTTCTACAGGAAAAATGCCGCTATCAATGAAAGAATGATTAATAACAATCCTATACAAGGGAAAGCGGGGAGAGGAGACGATCTAAAACTCTGGATGCCCATTTCCTTATTGAATGTAGACTATAAAATTTTAAGCAGAGTCCTAGCAAGGAGAGTTAAGCAGGGGATGTCTACATCTATAAACAAAAATCAAAGGTGTTGGGGTTAATGGAGGGAAACACAAAATAAAATCTTAACCATTAAAACTACGATTAACCACTTAGATATCAAAGGATACAGAGAAGCATTTATATTATTTGATCCAGAGAAAGCTTTTGATCGACTTGAACATTATTACATCGACATGGTACTGGAAACATATGGCTTCGGAGACAACTTCCAAAGATGGACACGAATCCAGCACTCTAAAAGTTTTTCTAGAGTACAGGTAAATGGAGCGTAAACTAAAAAAATTTAATATCGAAAAATCAGTACGACAGGGATGAACCCTATTTATGTTATTATACATAATAGCAATAGAAGTTTTATGCTCCAAAATTAGGGATGATAAAAATATAAAAGGAATTCCCATACCAAATTGGAAAAATGAACTGAAAATGGTGCAACATGCTGATGATTGTACCAACTTCATAACCGATTCAAATTCTTTTAAACATCTACAAAAAGAATTTGAAAATATTGGAAAAACAACAGGGTCTGGAATAAATTACGATAAGACAGAAATACTATTAATAGGCAACTGGAGAGGGAATCACCCTGGGCTCCCTCCCCATCCAATTAATGATAAGGTAAAAGCCCTAGAATAATCTTTGGGAAAAATGGTATGTTAGATAAAGCAGCAGGGAGGGTGAATCAGACAAACTTTAGGAGGGTTATTTCGCGAAAATAAAGCTTCCTACAAAAATGAAAATGCAAGGTCAATAACACTAAACCGAGGCCTCTAACCGACCGAGGTCTCTCTAACCGGGTTAGCTCATTTTTGTTTTCAAACTTTTATGTGTTCTCGTTTTACCGACCTGTTGGTCGTCCCCCCCCCCACACACACACCGCTGCTGTGTGGCTTAATTAAATCATTATTATATCAATAACAACGCTAACCATGGAATCTCGCACAGCTAAATTAGCTCGACAGCGACTAGAGGCAATTAAGAAATATCTCCCCTCCGTGATTCTGTCAAGCAGCAACTATAAGCGCGTCTGGAATCTCAGGTGGAATTTACAGAAGGTATAGAACAGTTATTTCAACCAATTGTCGAACCAACAAGAAAAATTGTTACAGCAAATGAGGCAGCACAAAAAGCTCTTGAGACATTACCTGTTGATATTGCTGGCCGTCTTCGAGCAACCCAACCACCACCCCGGCAACTTCCTCAGCCACAACCTAAAGTTCAACCACAACCTGAATCGCCAAAAGCTAGAACCAAGATAATAGATAAATTTACGGTGGAAGGTATTGCCGCTATCAAGGGCCAAAACCAATTAATTAATATTGCCGCGTTTGGATCTAGTGATATAGATAGGTATGTAAATGTTAAAACTCTAAAACCTGCCGATTGGGTGAGGGATGTATATAGCGTCGCTACTGATACTCCGCAGGTCAAATCTGAGGAAGATGTTAATCAGTTTAAAATTTTTAGCCAGGCAGTAGATGAGAATATTGAACAAATAAAACAAGAAAGGAAACGAAAACAAGAAGAAATGAAGCAGCAACTTGAAAAAGCAAAAGCAGAAAGGAAATCAGCCTTAAGAGTAGGAAAGAAAAAAGCAGACGAAACAACAAGTAAGGAAGAAGAGTGGTATAATATAAATCCTGACCCTAGTACCACTGGAAGTGAAATTGCCACTCTTGGTACAGGTTCCAGGGGAAGTGGTCTTATTACTCCATGCCCCAATAATGTCCTTGCTGATGTTGATCGACTAGAAATTCTGATTGGTGGAGGACGAGCCGGTAATAATTCCCCAGAAATCATTAATGAAGCAGCTGCTATTTGTTCAGAGATTATTTGCAGGCGGTATCATGGACATTAATGTTTATCGGTCCCTCATTGATGAAATCGTTGATGATTACCGCAGTGATTGATACAATTAGATCAGTGAAAAGAAAATAAGATGATCATACATAATGCTCAACATGGACCTGTAATGGTCAGGGTGATAGATTCGCGATTACCAACATATAAAGCGATCTACGTATTGGTGCTGTTAGTGATGTTGCTAGTAAAGTATTCTCTTCAGTCAGGGATAGACTAGCACGATTAATACGACAAAAATCTCAGTCAGTAAAATTGCCCAGCACCGAAGTTATGCCTGCAAATATTAGTAAAATAACAAATCAAGCTGCAAGTGAACGGTTGAAGGAGTTAGCCGGTGAAGAAGCTCGGAATATAACTGCAAATTTGGTAGCGGGTAGTGGGTGATCTCGTCGTCGCCGACGCTAAACGTCGATGGTGCATCATTTTAGACAGCAGCAAATATAAATATAATGTTCAAACGTGTATCTGATCCAGCATTTGAAATGGACGCACCAGTACTCAAGGATGAGTCTGTGCGTGATTATCAGTATTATTCTAATGAAGCACGAGAACCAAATCAACGTGGACGAATCGAACTACAAGTCTAAGATACATCAAGGTATTTCCTACCCGCCGAGGCATTCGTTGAAGTTCAGGGTAGACTTGTAAAAACCGATGGTAATCCTTATGATAATTCGCAGGGCGGATTTGTTAATAACGGAATTATGGCATTATTCAGCAGCGCACGATTTATTATTGATGGTAAAGAAATCGAAGCATGCCTCAATGACGTAGATGTTGCTACGACAATATTGGGGCTATCCCGATACAGCGATGATTATGCAAGGTCCGCTGGTGCGTCGATGATGTTTGCAAAAGATTCTGTTGATCGCGCTGAGAGCCGACCTTAAACTTTTCGGAGACCAAAACATCACCCTGCAGCTGCCGACGTCGACGTTGAGGATTTATTCTTTGTAAATGCGAATTTTAATCTGTGATTCGCAGCACGTAAAAATCAAATTGATGCTCAGGGGAGATTTAGCTGTGCAATACCACTGTCACATATCTTTGGTTCCTGCAGAAATGTTAGAATAGTTATCTTCGGGGCAAAATACACAGTTGCTCTCGTTCGAAAAACCACGTACGACGATACTATCTGGCACGCTGAAGGAATTGATCCAGCAGCAACCGCCGCACTTCATGGAAATGTGACACCGACAAAGCTTTCGTTCTGGATGCCAGTAATGTCACCATCACTCACTGAAGAACAACGGCTGCTCTCTTTCATGGACAGCGGCGGCAAATCAACGCTATCATGGTTGACAATGACTACAGACTCGATCACGAGCACAACTGTTGGCGCATTTGCATGGCAGATCGCATCACAACAGAAAGTTTCAGCACCACAACATGTATTTATAGCTTTCAAGATATCCGATGACAGAATTCTCAAATACGAAATAATATGGTATTTGACCAAATTGGGGTTAGTGAATTTTCATTGAGGATAAATGGACATCAAGAACCGTCTGAAAGAAGTGTTGCTGGATTTTGAAAATAATCACGCTGCACGTGCTTATCATTGCTTGATGACATTCATAGGGCGTGATCAGAATGTGGATTCTGGTCTGCAAATATCTCAGCGGGATTTCTCGACGTTGTATCTGATCTACAACTTTTCGCTGGAACACCTACATTTGTTTAAACAGTCAATCGTTGACATCCATCTTCAAGCTCAAGTAAGTGCACTGCCAGCCGGTGTTACTGATTATCAAGCAATTCCTGTTATAATCTCAGACAAAACAATGTTGCTTGAAGGTGTTGGTGGACGAATGAGAGTTATTGATGCCCCAGTGGAAAACATGTAATTTAATCGTCCATGATATTATAATGTCATATCATCATGTTAATGTTACTCTGACTCCTGGTCAGATTAAAAAGCTACAATCAGTATCAAAAAAAGAATTCGGGAATAAAAATATTGCTGAAATCAGCACATATCGCAGGTAGTCCCAATAACCGTCACTGACAGAACGTCAACTCAGGCACTTCAATGACGCCAAACGATCAGAGACCGGCGTTAGATTTAATCTTTCTGCGGGTGCCAATAAAGATATTGCTAAGATGGGTGGTATATTTCCACTTCTTGAAGCTATACCAGCGTTGATAGCCTCTGCAGCACCAGCTGTTGCAAAGGCAGCCGTACTTGGTGCTGTTGGAACTGCCACTGGGATGGCATTAAAGAAAGCGACAGGTCACGGACTAAAGACTTCCAAAAAAAAGGGAAAGGTCTAAGACTGCCAGGAACTCCTCATGGTACGGTCAAGCCTAGAGCGGCTCGGGCCTAAGACTGCCCGGGACACATCGTTGATGCTTCCCGTGTCCAATTTTGATTTACCTGACGCTGCTAAAAAATTAAACATCAAAAATTTCAGAGGTGTTTTTATGCGTGATCAATTACAAAAACAACCAAACTGTGTTGAAACCGGTATCATTAATCTCGATGGAAGTTCTGGTCCTGGCACTCACTGGGTTGCATACGCGATTGTTCCACGTGGAGTTGTTTATTTTGATTCGTATGGGTTGGCGCCACCTAAAGAATTTTTTAAATATGTCGACGGACTTCAAAACACTCCCGTCTGGTATTCAACATTGCCAACACAGACAATAACTGATCTGCCAATATGTGGCCGTGAAGTACTCGATGTGCTTGACGCTATGTCAAGGTTCCTGATACCGCCTCATAAAGTCGTGCACGAGTATACCGCGTTGTCCAACGTTTTAACAGGTCCTAGTGAATATACAATGGTAGGTATTTACGGAAGATCTTCTCGGAGTCTCAAGCCTCAAAGTGAATTAACCAAGTATGCAACCCTTGACCAGGTCAAGGATGAGCTCGCTAATCTTATGCGTCTCGTAGATGTGGACCAAAATGAAGTTGTTGTTTTTCAGGATCAACAAGGACGATTAAAGACGAGCAATATCCCATTGACAGATATTATTCTGCGAGTTCCAGATGCAACCGAAGATAACTTAGTGGTGTTTGCTAAAAATGGTAAAATTAAAAACTCGGAGGAATCAATATTAACTCTTATGGGAGAGATTGCTGGACGCATCAGAAGAATTGGAGATATTATATATGGCGATCTCAGTATGAGCAGAAATACAACTATCAATGTGAGAGAACCAAAATCAGACGATGATGTGGCAATAAAAAAGTACGTAGACAGCAACAACGCCACGATCAGAACTGAGATCAATGATCGTTTACTATCCACCGGTGATGCAATGACTGGTTCTCTCAATATGGCTGATAATAAAATTAATGGTCTTGGAGAACCAGAATCAAACGATGACGCTGCAACGAAGAAATACGTCGATAATAGCAACATCCCGATGATGACCTCGTTAATGACAATCAATAATGGAATGACCACATTTAGATCTGAATATGCTACTCATGTAGCCGCGTTTGTAAATTTTCGTAGAAACACAAACAGAGCCATTAATGAAATTTTTGGAAGTCAAGCAGTCATCGATATTAAACTCTCTGACATAAAACAAAATTACCAATGATGTAGTACATACAGTAGCGTCTGGATTAGCATTATGGACACCACTCAATAAATCCATTAAACATACCGCTAAGGTTACAGGCATATAGAGATTCTCAGTACTCGGCACTGCAACATTTACAATATCTAGCACGACTGCACGGCGTTCTCCAGTGCTGACTCCGTCTGGATCTATGTTAGTGATATTGGATCAAAACGACGAGGGAACAATTGTGGTGGAACCCGAGGAAAAGGGCCTCGGCGTGTTGTACTATTGGTGTATTGAATTCGTTGCTAAACTACTACCTACTTAAATTATTAGCAATTTATATAATGAACCAATCGATTGACTTTCAACGCGAAGTTGCAGCGCAATATTACAGATACGAGCAGGCGTGTTTGTTGCAGACCAAACTGAAAAATATCATTTATGAGTGTACAGTAAAACAAAAAAATACCGCAGATGTATCGTTGTTACTGACATAATTGTATACTCTGCATCTGCCGTAGTCGCTGGAACAGTAACTATAATTGGAGTATTATCAGCCACATACATAATAGCACCAGTAATAGGAATTGGTGTTGCCGTTGTAACTGGTGCTGCTGGTATTCTTAATATCATAGCAAAAAAAAATATCCACGTGCGCGGCTGATAAATTACACGAATATACAGCGTTGCTATCAGCGGCAACACTCGCACATGCCAAATTATCATCGCTGATCTCATCAGGTCTCAATGTTGGAATAATATCAGATTATGAATTCGCAGAAATGATTAAGGTTTATCATGAAGCAACTTGAACCCAAACCCCTGACATTTTATGTCAGGACTCTGTCAAGGTAGAATCCCCCCTGATTATATCAGGGACAAAGACAGGGATTTAAAATCAGGATTTAATTAATAATGTCGCAGAATCAGTCCCTGATATTGCTAGAACAAATCGTCGCTAATACAGCACCACCAACAATCACGATGATATCGGCGAGCTCAACCAGTCCTGAGTTTGACGTTAGCTTTCCAACTGCAATTCCAGCCAAGGAAATAGCGTTAGCACAATTGCGAGTATATTAAAGCTGGCCAAATATTAGATCAAAGTCATTCGGTGGGTTGCAAGCAAATAACTCATTAGTGTTTTCGTATAAAAATAAATCTGATGGAACCCACGATTCGCAAATGGTTGGTATTCCTACGGGCAGTTTTCAGATAGAACAGATCAATAGTGAATTCCAGCGCAGGATTAAATCTATTACAGGAAAAGAATCCAAGATCGCTATCACGGTTCACGAGCCAATATTATCAGCCGCCACTGAAATATCAACGCCAGATTATGCCGTCGATATATATCAGTCGTCGATCCGAAGTGTGTTAGGATGGCCAGAGATAGAACCTGTTCATCAACGACCACCAGAGCCTCAACGATCTGATTTTAACACAGAGAAACTCGCATTTACAAAATATCCAGAATATAAAAATCTTAAGATATGGAATAACTAATTCCGTACAACTTTCAATGTTGATGGTAAAAATTACTTCAAATGGATATTCTATGATGTAATTTACACTGAACAAATCCTAAAACAAAGAACTAAGAATGGAAGTTCCAGTATAGCACTGGCTAAAGAAATAACACAAGAACATAAACATGTACGTGACGAATTACAAGTAGTACACACATGAATTTCCAAATGATAATCTTAAACAAAAAATCATTACAACGATACAACATCTGAACCAAGTAATATCTGACGCTGAATTATTTCATGAATCTGTGATAAAGACTGTAATTCGTGAAGGTTCTGAATTGAGAATAGGCGACATCCTTCTACCTCATTTAAATAAAACATACAAGGATAATTTTCTTACATATTTTAAGATCACAGAGGCAGATCTGCCAACTTTTAAAATGTGATGGCTTAATTTTGATGAGATGCAACAAAAAAAAAAAAAATTAATGATATCAACGATGAAAACTACCCCAAAATTATTGCCGCATGGAGAAAAATATCCCCTCCTCCAGATATTCTCAAATATAACAATGATCCAGTCGTCATATATCACCAGGTGTTGTCAATATTGCATAAACGATCGCAGTCAATCTTGTATGTGATGCAGTCGATGGCAGCTATAAAGTAGATCTTGAAAAATCCAGGCAGGCTCAGCAGGGATATATCTTATATTCATTTACCCTTGAAGTTCCCCCTGGGTTTTTAATTGTGTCAGTACCTGTTAATCCGGTTTATCTACGATGCCATAATCTGCTATTATTATGGATGCATCACAGAGTTCCTGACCAGAACGATCGTAGATCTTCAAAGGCGAGATCGTGACCTAAAATAAAAACTCAAAATCAAAATAAAAATAAAATCAGAATCAAAATAAAAAATAAAAATTTGAATCAAAATAAAAAATAAAAATCTGAATAAATATTATAATCTGAATCTGAATAAATATTATAATCCGAATCAGAATAAAAAATAAAAATAAAAAATGAAAATAAAATCAGAATAAAAAAAATAAAACTCAGAATCAAAATAAAAAATAAAAATCTGAATAAATATTATAATCTGAATCTGAATCAAAAAATACAAATCAAAAATAAAAAGAAATATCAGAATCAAAATAACAAATAAAAATCTGAATAAATATTATAATGCGAATCAGAATCTGGATAAAAATAAAATATAAAAATATTATAATCCAGAATAAAAATAAAAAAATAAAAATATTAGAATCACAATAAATATTATAAATATATCGAGCCAAAATACGAGAAATACTCTGTGAAATCACAACTGTAAAAAAATGGCAAAAAAGGGAGTACCTGACGAGCAAGTTGAATGACGTCGAATATTTCTCATCATGGGCAATTGTTGAGTGTAAACATACCCCCTGGTGAATCGCTAAGTGCGAAACGAAATTTTCGAGATTCAGAATGTTGTCTAGGCTGGATCGCTAAGCATGATAGGGGTTGTAATAAAAACACCCTCTAAGTGAACCCCGGGCGCTTTCAGGTTCGGGAATGCCAGGCGAGTTACACCTGGAATTAGTTTTATTTACAATTTTACAATAATCCATACAAGTATATCTCGTCTTTTTCGCCCGCAGACGCACCCGTCCCCCCAGAGTTCTTGACAGAGTCAAGGAGGCACATCGTAAATACAGTGTGAACCACAACAATCCGCAGCTGTCATATAATATTACGCAGTTACAAGCGAGGCTACTGTTTGATCACTCTACCGGAGACAGAGTTATCTTCCTTCATCTTGCATACAATTGAAAGATAACTATAACAAAATTCAAAATGGAGCCAAAGCAGATTCTGGAACGTCAGCGTCTGCCCCTGACAGAGTCAGGAGATACTGAAATATTATTTTTTGTTTGTATTTCTTTGATTTGGTTATATTATCTGCGACGCAGCATATCAAACGCTGAAAAATGGCAAAGTGTTTGCCAGCTGCATTTATTGATGGAAATATTATTTCTTCGCCTGTCTCCACATTCATAGATTTAACTGATCTTGAAAATTTATTGTATTTGCCGGTACCTCCACGTGCAGAATTCTGACTCTATGTAATGGCCTGTAAATTATTCAAAGAATTATTCCTTGGATTTGAATCAATATGATCAATCACAGGTCCATCTTTGATCAGTCCGTAAAAACACTCGTACACAAACCTGTGAGAAAGATATCTTATTGTCCACCCGCACTGAATCTGAGATGACCATTATTATCAACAGAACCTACTGTTTTTTAGTCGTCAGTTTCTAATTACACCATCAAGCGATACCTCATAATTTTTAACGATAGAATGTCTTACAAATTCTCCTTGCTCCATTTATATAGTAAATATTATTTGTCTAAATTATTATTTTATTACTAGAAAAGAATTTATGGGATGCTAACCCGAAAATCTGGCGAGATAGTCTTAAACATTTTTTATGGGAGATTGATTAACATCATTTTTTTTAATCATAATACCGTTTCAAAGCTCTGCATCATTTACGGCCGCATTCTATACACAGCTGCGTTTCACCCCTGACTCCGACGTTACACTTTAAATACTGTTACGGTCCTAGACTTCCTCGTCGCACGCTCTGCATGTGGTATGCACAGAATTCATTTACACGACTCTATTACAAGGAGTAGCAGATCCGATCGTCAACCACTTACAATTATACTTTGCTCCAATCATTATATATTATAAATTAAACTCTAATTTAAATATATATATTTGCCTTAATTATAGCAGGGAGGAATTTACGAGATTATCTGCTATTAAACCCTCTAAAACTAGATTCGATCTTGACAAAATAACCCTTGACTTACCGAGGCGAGCTCTGGTTCATGTTGATCCTGATTCGACGAATCAGACTCTAATCAATCGTATCAGTGAAGCCAAGGGAGAATTTCTCCAGGATGGTGCAGATCATGTGTGGTTAACATTCAGAATTTGACAAGGTGATAATCCCCAAATTGATGCTATAACGAATGACCAATGAGCAAGGATAATTATTAATTATCTCGACGAACAAAGATATATTTTTAGAATAAAATTTATCGTAGCGGTAGATGCCGTTAGACGACATCTGGATTATTCGTGACAAACGTGACCATGTTCGATTACATCACACTGGAGGTGTTGTAAAGTTAAGTAAACATTCCAAACCAGGAATACTGACGGGTATCGACAAACCATATTATGAGTGAGCATACCCAGTCACGGCGGTTGTTTATGCAATATATCCGTTGAATGATAATCCTAGCGTTTATGACCTCCTGCCGATGAAAATTTCTCGCTTAACTTGTGTAGCTGAGTGAGTTACAGAAGATTTCACAAACGCGATGCGAGGAAATGATTTAACGGATCTAAGACGTCAAAAAATAACTGAGTAGGCCGAGCGTGTCAAGGAACATGGAGTTATGATCAACGACATTGCTGAGTTGGAAAAGAAATTAAGATTTCCGATAAGGGTGAAGACGCTCACCGGTGAGATTTTGTACGAATCGAAATATAAATCACAAGAAGCTTTGATAGAGATCTATGATCTTAAAGCTCACGCGCGAACGTCGGAAGTAACAATATTTCCACGAAATCGAACTGTTAAATTTTATAACGATGATATATTTGATTTTATCAGAAATATTAGTAAGAGTTACCCTGTATCCGAGTGGTTGTTTCGAAGTTCAGAATCTGTGAATTATGATCAGTTTGTACTGCCTAATGGAGATATTTATCGTGCAGAATCTATTTATAACAAACTGAAAAAATCTTGCGTTGAAATACACGAAAGATACAGATGTTATTGAACGATTACTCTGTAATTGCTTCACCGTTCCGTCAGTTGCTGATCACTTTGCTCAGAAGGAAAATTCGTGAAAACTTCTTGAAGATGTGCAGCTAAGCTGCTGCGAATACGGACACGGCGGATTGTGGAATGCTAAATACAATTATATGGATGCTATCTCAGTTGATATGGTTGCATGTTATCCTAGAAGTTTTCTTGGAATGGAAGAATGTTCTGAGTATTTCAAAAGATCTGGACAACCAACACACGAGATAACCAGAGTAGCGATAAATAGACCCTTACCAGATTTTGACTACTAGATTTGCATGTATTGAATCATTCGAGTTTCCATCGAAAAACCTTCATCTGGTTGTCGCTGTTTGGTTTTGGAAAACATTTTAGCTAACGCGGTTGGGCTCCAATAGTGTTATTACAATATATGCTTGATGTAAAAATATTTATATCTTTAACCGAAAATAAAGCAATAATATCGTATCGTGCACAAAAACAAATCTGGCTACCTGTCGCGGAGAGATCTATTCTAGACGAGATCTTTGAGCGCAATCCCGATGAAATTGAATATGAAAATAAACTTGCAAAAGATCTTGACAGGAAAATAATTGGTGAATTTACACAAGGAGGATCATATGATCATACACGACATTGTACAAGATTAATTATCGACGATGTTGAACTTGATTTCATAATTGCTGATACACCAGAGAGAGGCACATTTATAAGTCGGAATAATGCTTACTTATCGGACGGAACTAAATTAGGTACAATTGTGATCTACGCTGATGGTGACTCACCACAGTTTACTCATTTAAGATCTTCGATGCTCGCGTACGTTTCGATAAACTTATTATCGATGATAAACCGATTTCCTAATACCGTGGTTAGAATCGCCACAGATTCATTTTATCTCAATAAAAAATGCTGAATTGCAAAAACAATTTCATATCGGAGTTGATGCATCATGGGGAGAATCTAAGGAAACATATAACAAAAATAAACAGATGTAAAAACTTTCAGCAGCACAATCGGTACATGATCCTGTGGCCAGATATAAAACAGTTTATCTTAATGGACCCGGAGGTTCTCTTAAAACAACACGTGCGATTGAATTATTTCGAAATCTTGACATGATTGTACTAACACCGACTTACCGGCTTGCCAAAGAAATGAGCGAATGAGGAGTTAAATCTCATACTTATCACAGCTTCTTTAGATGGAAAGGAGATGTATGGACTCCTGAACGAATTGATGAGAATATATTCCTAAGATCATTACCTGCGATGAGATATGCACGGTATCCGTGGAGGTATTAAAAATGTTTCTTGAATGGTTATTGACTCGGAATACTGCTGTTATTATGTGTGGCGATCATGGTCATCTACTACCATTTATTGGATCATCTCCGCATGAATGACTGACAAAGTTCGTAGATTATTATGAGGAAATACTTGATGATCATAGAGCTATTGATGAACCGCTGAAAGAATTTAAAAAGTTCATCAGACTGCAGTCAGATAAGATTCAATGTAAAATAATGCGTGAAGTAATTCCAGAGACCACGATGAATGATTTTTGGAATTTATGGAGACCTGCTGATTTGATAGTCGCAAGTCGGAAGATAGTTTGTGATACACTTCAACAGCAATTATTTCTATTACATAAAGAAAAGTTTTCAGATTTACCTGTGCCATTGTGTTATCGACCAGCAGATACACGCAAACAAAATATTGAAGTTGAGATTCCTGGAATTAATGAGAAACAAAACTTGTTTTAAATGATATTGTTCTTCTTCCTGTGAGTGCTGTTGAGAGCGCGTTAACGATGGGTAAATCTCCGTGGACTCTAGGATATGCTATTACGATTCATTCGTCACAAAGATTAACTATTTCCGATACAAATATCTCGACTGTCGATGATCGGATCGAAAGGTCAAATGTAGTTTATCTAGCGGTGTCGAGAGTTAGAAGAATGTCTCAGCTACGGAGGGTTATCGTAGACTGCGCAATGACTCAGGAAACTACTGCTAGCAATGGCGATGATATGGTAAGGAAAAAATTTGCTGGTTATCAGCGATCTGACACAAAAGTAAGCGTGACTTGATGTTAAGTTTATCATGACGCTGAAACAACAAGAAGATAATCACTGTGCTTGCTCCAACACAGTAATGTTGTGGAAGTATTCTTCTAATGACCCACGACAATTTACCTTGGATAGAATTAATAGTAGTCTCGGTTATACATGCGAAAATGTGATGTTGACCGCTATTGAGTGTAATCGACGTAGGGGCGCTGGTGTCCTGCTTTCACAAAAGTGAAGACCGTGGTAATTGTGTATCTTCAGGAATTACTTGTAATTGTTCACGTACAAATCCACGTTGAGGTGCAGTTGAAACTAGTCTGTAGATTGCAGGTCTATCCGTGGATCTTACCACGATGGAAATTTCATGTGTGGTCACACTCCAGATAGGATCAGTCGCTTTTTTTTACTTCCTTCAAGTTTACCAGGTTCATATAAATATCTTAAAGTCACATTACTTAGTACTGGTTGTTTTGAGAAAGAGTCACGTCGTTGTACTGGTATATGTTTTTTTTTTTGTGATCGCATTGATGGGTTTTATAGAAGTTCCACGAGTAATTTCATTATTTAACGCAGCTGTCACACTTGGTAGTCTTGCAACCCATTCACGAGATCTCTTATCCCCGGACTTAAAGTCGGTGGATATTTCCTTCTCATATTGATATCCAAACAATCGCTCAGCAAGTGTTCGATTAAATCGCTAAACGATTGCCTGATCTCGATTAATTGCGGTATGTCCTCGTCTGATTTTCACTTAATGTTGTTTTATTAGAGATATTACTGTACCAAGAAATTCTTTGCCATGATCAACCTGTAGCAACTGTGGCCATCGCAAGGGTCCTCGTTGATAAATTCGTTCAAACGCAGATGCAATTTCAGTTGCTGTTTTTGTTGAGAGTGGTTCTGCTTCTTTATATCTACTTGCAACGTCAACGACAGTTAACGCGTATTTGTATGTGTGCGATTGACGTCTACCAGTTTTAATAGTATCATGTGGTAAAAACAAAATATCTGCCTGACGAACTTCATTGGGAGCACTGACATCAAAATGTGCATACTGAATTTCTTTTAGGTGGTGGTAGATAAATTTGCCATATTGCCTGTCGTGTTAACCTATCGGCAGCAACGGAACTTGTGACACCTGCCGCATCAGCAAGTTTACTAATCGCTGCTCTACCCTTCCAATATCTTCTTGGGCTATAATAAATTTAGTCCATTATTAGCATAATAATCGGCCGACTAATTACCGGCCGTTAGCACTAGTTTACCTTTCATCGCAGATCTTACCAGCCAATTTGCAAGTGGTTCTCTGAGAGATTTATTCTTTACAAACTTTAAAGTGTGAATCAACTTCACGTCCGCAATATGTCGTTGTTGTAAATCTGGATTTTTATACTCGACACAATGAAAGTGGCACGCTTGATCTATCGCATTTATTGGATACTCTCCATTTCTTGGTTGATCTTTCTCGTCAAGTCGGATATTAAGTCGGGTTCAAGGACCACAGTAATTATATCCAGGATGATGCTTCTCGCCAGGATACTTAGCCCATGGAGTTCCTGGTAATTTTCCCCGCGAACCAGCGATATCACCACCATTCATATTCGTCAAGTGGGAGATAAATTTGTATTTGTTTGTACCACATTTCACACACTTGCCTGTAAGTGCACGCATTTTATTCCTCGTCGTTATTTTTTTAACCCACTTGTGGGGGTGGGTGCTCTGCATCGAACACAATATAAATTCATATAATTATTGTATATTTCTACAACATGGATATTATTGATATTTTTCAGCTACACGAAAACAAGAACCAGTCAAGCATCATCCAGCGCTACCAAATTCCCTCAGAGCAATTATCATAGGTCCATCTGGGTCTGGTAAGACGCAATTGTTGCTTAACCCGATAATGAGATGGCTCAAGCGGGATAAGATGCATTTGGTGGCACCATCTTTAGATGATCAGCGATGCTACAACGTGCTTAAAGATTTTAATGAAGAAGCGAAGTCATCGGAGGAAGACGGTAATGATATTACTGACTTTATCACCGATATTGATGATGTTCCATCTGTGGATGATATTGATGGATATATTAATAATCTCGTAGTGTACGATGATGTGATGCTAGACAAACAATCAAATCCAGCTCGGATATTTTCCCGAGGCAGTCTCAAAAACACCGATATTGTATATGTTACTCAGCGATATACGCAAATACCTAAAGTGATCAGAGATAACTGCAACATTTTGGTTGTCTTTAATGGTGTCGATACTCACACACTCAGAAACATCCATCAGACTTGGTGTTCAGGAGACATGGATATCATTAAGTTTAAAAATTTCTCGCACGCGCAAGCGATTCCTCGTGGATTTATCACGATAAATTTACATGATCCTCGGTCGAGGTATCGTGTAGGTCTCGATAAAATTTTTGGTTGAGAGAGACAACAGCAAGGGGGGGGGGGGGTGACAACCAACAGGTCGGTGAACGAGAACGCATAAAAATTTGAAAACATAAATGAGCTAACACGGTTAGAGAGACCTCTGTCGGTTAGAGGCCTCGGTTTAGTGTTATTGACCTTGTATTTTCATTTTTGTAGGAAGCTTTATTTTCGCGAAATAACCCTCCTAAAGTTTGTCTGCATCACCCTCCCTGCTGCTGCTAACTATAAACATATTAAGGGCAAAGGTGAGCGAAATAAAGCAACCTGGGCACTAACGCCGCTTAGCATTATGGAGAGAACGCGCGCGCGCGCGAGTGTGTCTGTGTGTCTGTCTGTGTGTGTGTGTGTGTGTGTGTGTGTGTGTGTGATTTGGATTTTTAACGTAGCTTTAACAATGTTTGAGTCATATCGCTACGATGTCTGTAGTGTGGCAGTTTACAGTGATGTCTAGCACTGGGGCATCATGATGCAGACATGTAGCATGATGTCCCACCCAGTCACATTATCCTGACACCAGGCCGACCAGTGCTAACACTAACCTCTTAATGCTGAGCGTCTAGTAAGAACCCATGGCACAAAAACGTAGATTTGCAATGACATTAACTACATTTTGTATACAATTCATTTTGATGATAATTTACTGGAAAAACTGGACATGTTAATAATTAATTATATCTCCAATGGTAAACTCCATTGTTTAGGGAATGAATATTTATTGAAGGAAAAACAAAAGGGTGGGATTAATCCTGAGCACGCATATATATATATATATATATGGGCATATATAGGTATATATATATATATATATATATATATATATATATATATATATATATATATATATATATATATATCTTTGGTTTTCTTAGAAAATAAAACAAGCCAGATATATACAGGAACAATAGATTTAAACGATTAATAGAAGTAACGAGAAAGTACCTGTATCTTAGGCAAATAAAGATGAAATACATTGAAAAGAAAAATGTGTGGGAGGAAAAACAGAACCAAATTTAATTAAGTATTTTATTATTTTATATAATTAATATTCATTGCTAAGTGAATAATGTCACCAGTTGGAACTGTTGTGTTGTTTTCACTTTACACACATTGAGCCAATTAGGCAACCTTGAACCAGGATTACCTGTTCATTCTGAACAATGAGGCTACTTGATTACTATTCATGCTAATTTGTTCTGTTATAGTACAAGTAATAAGTCTCTTTCCAATTGGTCAGTTTATAACTTGTGTGTATAAAAACATAGCATGAACAGCACATTGGTGATAAATAGTCATTCAAATAGATTGTTTCTGTAGTGTTCTGGTCATAGGATTGCAG
Source organism: Megalonaias nervosa (assembly GCA_016617855.1). NCBI lineage: Eukaryota > Metazoa > Mollusca > Bivalvia > Unionida > Unionidae > Megalonaias > Megalonaias nervosa. Next base: position 32,799 of record JAECUM010009076.1, read on the forward strand.
TAAGTTTGGTAGTTTTACTTTTTGCATTTATTAGTATGTCAATGTTAGTGAGTCCTTTCGTATAGTCTACATTATTTTTATCTAAGTTTATTTTTTTCCAATTCAGCTATAAGCTCATAGGGATGAAATGTATAATCATCTTAAATCGCCACCTGTGATATTGTTTTCGTGATTTTATTACCAGGTAGTATGTCATGGAAACGTTGCACGTGAGGAATAAGATGGAATGGAAATATCAATATTTTACACAGTATTTAATTGCATCGTCATATTGAAATCTACGTCATGCATTTGCGCAGTACAAAACTGGTAGAGCAGAAAATGTCTCCTTGTTTATAAGTATTCGTATTGAATGTACTGGAGCAGAATCAATGTATACATGCAGAGCAGTAATGCACTAATAATGGTATTGTTATGTATTTTGTAGTAAAAATGTATTTTATTGTATTTGCAGGGTGTAAGAAAGCAGGAGAATTACGTTTTTCTTTATTGACCAACCTCATGCACAACAAACCCAATTTCTTTCAACAAAACTGCACTTGTCTTTCTATTCTGGGAGTAGAATGTTGTCTTCTATTCTGGGAGTAGAATGGAAATGCTGTAATATGTGAAGAACACGACAAGAATACCATTGTATAGGTACAATGGAGGAATAGTTACATGAGTAGGAGTATGGAAAACATGGGCTAGAATAAAATCATTTAAAGTACAGAGCATGTTACTTAAATACTTTCATGACGTGTGGCTTACCGGCGAGGTAGCTCTACGTGGTCATATGACCAGATTTATGCCGAGGTGCCCCCTGTGTATAACAAAGTTTTACCAAAAAGCACGTCATAGTACAAAGCATGGCAAATGAAAATGATGGAGTAAATATTAAGAAACTATTACATTCCAAAGGTGGATATCACGATAATAACATATTATACATGGCTAAAATACCGCACGAGGAAATTCTGACTAGGATAATCGCTTTCATTACTAAAACTTTGATACATTGTGGCCAAGTGATTATACTAGAGAAAACTGGGAAAGTCCACCTACAGGAATGTAAGATTTACGAGAGAAGTCGCAAGTTGGAATAGAAAAGCTCTTCTAATTGCCTCCCAGGTCTCTAAGAGACCATGACAACTGTGGGAGATGGGCTTTAGGAATCACGGTACTTATTCAGTTCTCATAGTAAACCTATGCAAACACCATGATATTAAAAATTAAATAACTTAAAATTTTTGAGTGGTCATGACCAAACCTATATTTATCAGTATAGATGAAACCTGGAAGTCAGCTTCTGTGCAGAGGAAAGGATATGAGCCGCGGCATTTTCTGGACCTGCATATGTTTGAAACATGTGCTTTCAATTCCGCACCAAAGAGTCAGGTGCTAATTTTAGTAATGAGTGTTCCAAACTCAAGACTGTTAAAGGACTGAAATTCCATCAATAAAACAATGTCTCTATTTTTTTTTCTTCACTTTCAACTAGGATAAGGTCTCAAAAGATTCTTTTTCCTAAAACATAACTTACATTATTAACCAATCCTGGTCAGCCAAACCCGTATATACTCTATTTAATGTTCACCCATTTCTAGGCTGGTTCCCATTTTTCAATACCATTAGTACCGTGTGTCCTCCAGTTCACCGCCCTACATAGGGGGTGGTATCAGCTTGGTCGCGAGATGAGTGCTCCTCTCTCACATGTGAGGGTCTCTGTAGGGGTCTTGGACGGAGAATGCTTCATAATTAATCAGTCGTGATATCCCCTATATAATCCAACTAATCTGGTTCCTAATAAATTAACACTCCACCAACACTACACACAAACGGAAAAATTCTAACATAGAATAAATATAGCACTTTAGGTACAGAGAACCTTGAGAAGTATTGGGTGTGGATAACATAGGGCTACGCTACATGGAACTACGCGAAGTGAACAGGCCCATAAGGGAGCCTTGGAAAATTGAGCTAGCAGAATATGGGCATACAAACAACACCTTTTACTAAAACGTTTTCCCGTTAAACTAACCAAGCAGAAACGCGTACATAACATGAATACAAACAAAACACAGCCATTTTTACGCATACTTTACTTTTAGGTTTTTATACTGTCGATTTTGACAATAATAATATATCAAACGAGTTAAGTCGAGAAAAAAGCACATTAAAATGGACAATCCAGGCCGTTGTAAGACGAGACCTGTAAGCAGGAGAGACAGAAAATATACACAAGGCATACACATGACACCAAATAAAACACAAAGAAGGCCTTTTACTTTCATTTGTTTTTAATTTTTTGGCTAGCATACAAGAAATGTCTCTTCAAGATGTAAGGCAAAATTATTTTGGAAACAAAAATAATACAAGAGGGAAGAGCAAATGAGTACTTCCCTCCCCCTTTTTTAAAAAAAATAAAAAACCTGTTTTTACTTATATGAATAAACTAATAGACAACTAAATGAAATGATTAATTTAAATGCCGTCCTAACATCAAGCATACACACAATAAAGCAATAATCGCATAGCAGAGACAGGACAGTAGGGAGTCCTTCTGGTAAAAGATCACAAGTGAGATGGGGGGGGGGAATGGCCTTATACATCTGTATTTGGCAGGGAGTACGATCCCCTTAATCTCATTCAGATCTTGGGAACGTTGGGGAACCAGACCGGGTACTTCGACTAGTACAAATTCTAGGAAGATCAACCCTAAATTCTAAAATAATATTTAAATAATTTTTCTGTCTAATTTCTTTTTGATTTTTTTACGGAAATACAACACTACAGACCTTATGGGGACACATCAACATTTAAAACCCTTTTTTTTTTTTCGGACAAATGGGGTGACTCCTCATAGGTTACCAGCTAATATAGCTGGGAGCTTGCGAGGGGCCCACATATAAAGATTTTATATGAGTCAGTATCCGAGCAATCGAGCTACTACAAAACCTTACCGAGATCAAAAGAATGTAAATATAGTTCGCTGTGACCTAATTTGGCTAGCAATACATATTATACTAGAAGGAAATGTACCCCTCAAGTTTTATAACTAAATTATTTAATAGTTTTAGAGAACGTAAACTTGAAAATAAAATTATGCCTACAGTAGCAACAACAAGATCGTTTCAAAAAAGTGACACGTCTCCCCTATGCTTTGCAGGAGAGACAGTAAAAGTCAAATTTGGAAGAAGGCTCACCGTCATGTCCTCCTAAACACTTCCTTGAATGCTACAACTGAAACATGGAAATGATGTTGAAAAAAGTTGTATAATCACTCTGTAAGTGCCTATAAGTGCGTGAAGGTCATATTAATAGAGAAAATGTGTATAAAAATTATGCCTTCCCTTAGTCTGATTACAAATCAATTTTACAATGCTATAAGTAGTGTATTATAACAAGATGACGTAGTTCACTCGTAAGCTTAAATTTAGGATACATTTCGATGCTGCTAAGCCGATTGTTATGTATCAATTTTTTTGTTGCATCCTAATATTCTTGGTCGCGTTTACTGTTCAAAAAAGACATGATCAATATTATGACCTCAATTTTAAGCAACAACAACGCCACCTTTCCTTATCGATATTACTAATTGGCAATATGATAATATTTAGTTCCAGCATGGTCTTCAAGGTCCCCTACATCAGTATACTGGTTGTCATAAAGAAAACATTCGTATCTTTCATCGCTCGCGCTCTCGTCTGGCTGCACTGCGAACGACTGACAGCCAGCAATGCGCATGCATAATCGGGAGCATACACGAGTTCCTGTTGTGTTGAATTTGCTGATTGTGGTCAGCGTGTCAAGCGGTTTCCGGTCCCGAGATATTACATGAAAATAGGCAGAATTCACTCCACTCCCCATCAACTTGTTGTGCTTTAAAAAGGCATTCCACGTAGGTCCCTTCGTTATCGTTGTTAAGGTCAGAACCTCTTCCAATGGGACTTCATTTGACAAACAGATTATACCAGTTCCTTCCTCTGACTCGTTCATCCTGACTGAAAGAGAGAATATTCAAGATAGATAGATAGATGGATAATATAAATAGATGGAGGGATAGGTGAATAATATAGATAGATATGACACTTGTTTAATTTTGCAATTTTAAGCAAGATCAGTGTTGTAAAAGAAGGAAATGTGCTAAGAGTGAATAAATATGACTCGGAAGTTTGAAGATGCTTAAACAAAAAAACAAAAATCTTTTCTTCAATAGTATGGTTCTCAGAAGTAGGTTATGATTCATATATCATCTATATTGTAACCACACCACCATCACCACCACATCCGTCATAAACAAAACAAATACAGCCAGTTTTCATCTATTTAACTGTGGCCAAATTGTTTGGAGTGCGAAAACAATATTATCAATTTAAGGTTCTAAGATTCGATAAATGATTGATATACCGTAATGTATTCTATATTAACCATGGGTCAATATTATGCATGGTCCACCATTTGCGGCTAAAATGTTAATTTATAATGTTAATCAGTAAGGTGGTGCATGATAAAACATGCATTACCATGCAGATATTTTAACAGAAAATCTAATTATGTTATTTGTGTATCCCATTCTGTGAAACAGATCAAACGTATCTATAAATAAGTTGTACACTAACCTACAGGGTTTATATTCCAGTTTTCAGGACGGCAAAATTTTTGCAATTGAACCTCTTTTACGATTGATTTGTACCACTGCACACAGCATATTCTTCCCTCAAAGTTATCTTCATCAGTTTCGTCCTGAGATTTCCCGATTCGTAATGTTCCCTTCTGCGAAAAACTGATTGTGTCTGAGAACTCATTGTCTTCGTTAAAAATCTCTTGCCCACCCTTGTAAACAGCAATTGTGCCAGTTTCGTAGTCACGTGTGACGATCAAGTGATTCCAATCTTCCGGTGTGAAAAAGTTCTCGAGGTAAACCAACCCTGCGTTCATACCGTAGGGATCTCTAAAGGAGACGATAATGGTGTTCATGACTACCCTAATGTTTATTAGGTCCCCGTTATCGCTCTTAAAATGAATCAAACTTCCGCTTATGTCCCCACCTGGGTACACATAAAGTGAAATGGTCATGTCTTCCAGGAGGTAAGGCTTGTTCATATGGACGTCAAAATAGGAATTGGGGCTTCCATCAAATGCGATCACAGAGTAAGAAATAGATGGCGGTCCGGGAGAAAACTGGAAACACTGCTGGTTTTCAGAGAGTTCAGCATCATCCCCATGCATCACCTCCTTATACACAGTGATGTTCGCTAGTGGCCAAACGTACATGGGCTTCTCCACCCCACAACTAAATTTACAGACTGAAATGAAAATATACATATGTGTATATTGTTAACTCTCTCTCTCACACACACACACACACACACACACACACACACACACACGGTAACCAACCTTGTATATATATGCCATAACAACAATAACAGCAGCAACCGCCGCCGCCGCCGCCGCCGCCGCCAACATATATGCCATGTGTGTGTGTGTGTGTGTGTGTGTGTGTGTGTCAATCTATCAGTGTTCAAAATTTGGTTTCATTATAATATGAATCCAGAATGCAATTCCTATACCACCACACAATACGATGACGCAACGATTCAAATGTGGTATTAAAACGGCAAAAGCAAGAAGGTCATATCTTACATAGAGGGTAACAATAGGTGCCCAATCACTTCAAACGCTGTATATTAACTCAGCGCCATGGACAAACTGACCATGAATTTGCCCCAAAAAGGGAAATATTGGACATTACAGCTGAGAATACAACTTGGTATGAATATTTTTCAGTATTATTAATTTTTCCAATTATGATGACCAGATGCAGGAAAATGAAAACATTCAACTAATTCATGAGACTTTAGATAGAACAATTACTGAAGAAAAAGTATTAAGTAAACTGAAACATGACAAAGCTGGGGAATTAGATGCTTTATCCAGCGACTTCTTTAAGGGCAACATAATAGCACCAATATTCAATATTATTCAATAAACTATCCAATGTTGAATATTATCTAGAATATTGGTCAACAGCTATCATCATACCAATTTTGAAAAAAGGGGATACAAATGAACACTAAAAGTTACAGAGGCATTAGTCTACTACCTGTATTAAGCAAAGTGTTTACATCGATTTTAAACAATATCATAAATGAATGGATGGAAGAAAATGAATTACCGGGCGAAGAGCAAGCAGGATTTAGAGCGGGGCATTCGACAGCAGATAAGATATTGATATTATATACATTAATTTAAAAATATTTAAGAAAATGTAGGGGAAAATTCTATGCAGTATTTATTGACTATGAAAAATCCTTCAATAGGATAGAGAGACGTTCACTGTACCAAAAGCTAGTTAATGAAAATATTAGTGTAAAAATGTTAAGAATCATTATGGCAATTTATAATGATGTAAAAGGATGCTTTGATTCCAATAATCTTATTACCGGTGTGTTTAATTGCCCTTTGGGCGTACGCCAATGTTGTATTTTATCGCCTTTACTCTTTTCTTTATTTTTAAACGATTTGAAACCCTTTTTAGCTGAAAGAAACTAGTTTTACTGTTGTATGCAGACGATTTAATTGTCTTTGCTGACATTACCCAAAAGTTTCAAAATATGCTCAATAGGCCGTATGCATATTGTCTAAAGTGGAAATTAAAAGTGAATATGGAAAAAACAAGAGTGGTTGTGCTTTGCAGAGGTGGCTATCTCAGAAGTTACGAAAAATGGCACTATGGCCATACAGAGGTAAAGATTGAAACATATAAGTATTTAGGATTTATATTTTCTTCAAAAAATCTCCTGGTATATGTCCGAAAACTCTGACCTTGCAGGCGCTGAAGGCTATGCATATTTTGAAGCAAAGGCTTTCAAAATTTCTCAGATTACCCGTTACTAGATTGCTTCGTCTGTTTGACGCGAAGATAGCTTCCATACTTAACTATGGGGCTGAAGTTTGGGGGTTTTACGATGCCAATGATATTGAAAAAGCTCATTTGTCATTTTGTAAGTATATTCTTGATACATCTAGGTCTACTCCAAATGCATTCGTATATAACGAATTAGGAAGAATTAATATGCACTGTATAAGATATAAACGAATTTTGAAATATTTGCTAAGAATACTAAAAATGCCGGGAGACAGATATCCTAAATAATGCTACAATTTACAGTTCAGATGTGGGCGGGGATTGTGACTGCTGGGCTAACAATGTTAAAAAAAGATTCTTTTTACATTCGGATTTGGCAATGTTTGGTGTACTCAGGGCATAAATGATGAAAACGCATTTCTTAAATTGTTCAGCCAGAGATGTGAAGATATTTTTAGGCAAATGTTACAGGATGATATTAAGTCGATGGAAAGACTGCGTTTCTATAGGACATTGGAAGTAGAATTCTCTTGTCAAAGATACCTAGAAGTGTTGGGAGATAGCAATGTTTGTTATACAATAACCATGCAGGAGGAACTTGCCAATCAGAGGTAACACGGTAAGATATGAAAGTATTTGCTATGAGGAAAGAGTGTTTCAGATTTGCAACCTGAACATCGAAAATGAATTCCATTTTTTGCTTGTCCGCTATATGGAGAAATACAAAGAAAATATTTACCAACCTTTGTATATAATAATCCAACTTCAGAAATGTTTAGGTCTTAATACAAAATGATACTAGTAAAATTCTAATCACTAATTTAGCAATATTTACTATAAAAGTCTTAAAGATTAGAGAAACCGTTTTATCAATGACTCCTGCTACATAAGATTCTAGATCAATATAAAAAATCTTGCTCCATGTGGGTTCTAGGGTTCCCCTTACATTTGTTTGTGTGATTACTGTGTCATATATACTTGTATCTCATCCAGTTCGAAAAATGCAATAATGATCACTTTCGTGTAAATCACTTCCAACAGATATGACGTCCTTTTTTATGCACTAAAACAACTTGTTTCTTATTGTACCTCATAATGTATGGATAAGTATCATGGGCCAGTGGACTGTATTACAAATAAACATTATTATTATTATTATTATTATTATTATTATTATTATTATTATTGATGCTGTTATTGTTATTGTTGTTATTTTTGTTGTCATTGTCATACTGTAATATCTTTTTTATCTAAAGAAAGCATAGGTTTATTGGATTCTCCTTCACACATTTGTTGTTTTCTCTTCAATAAATCAGAATGAAATAGCAGAAGCGAAAAAAAATTAGATGAATGCAGGTGGCACAAATCTCGCTGTTTCTGACGTATGTCAATGACACAGTTTTAATTAGCGGCTCTTATGACAACACCGCTTGTATTATCTCTCAGCTAAACAGCAAATCTTTTCAAAATATCTTTGCTATGTTATAAATAACTTTGAAACTATAATCTTTATCTGCAATTGACTGCATTTATTCTTTCAACTCTCCTTGCTTCTAACATCTGATTTTTTTTTTCTATATTTGCACCTCTGTGGAGTCTTGTACGCTAATATGTTCTTAGTGAGTGTCCACACACACACACACACACACACACACACACACACACGAGTGTGTGTGTTAAATCGTCAGGCTAAATCGAATGTAACGACGGTGCGAAGGCAGGAAAGAAGGAATGCGTGTATGCGTGAAGGAACGAATTGAGAAGAAAGAGGATACATAGATGTTGTGTAAAAGATGAAAGGAAGAAGTCGAATGTGACGGAATGAAATATTTGAGGGAATGATGAAAAGGAAGGAAGAAAGATGAACTTCCTATTTTAATATGGTTTCTATTCTCTGTGACCACCTTATTGAAATCAAAACTATTATATTACTGATATTATATATCAGATTTAATTGTCTGTTTCTATGATGTGTAATACGTTAATATTGGCCAATCTACAAATAATAGTCCTCACCCCTGTCACAATTTATTGCATACTATATAGGTAGCCTAAAAATTATGGATCCACTGCAGAGAGAACCTATTTCGTGAATAATTGCGGTCTTTTCTAAATTATACTTTCAGTAAAGTTAGGTCTAACAACCACTGTGTTCGCGTGAATGAAGAATGAGAGTGACTGTGTTTAATATATCGTTTGACGAAGCATTACATTGATTTAATATTGTTCAAAGTCAAATATGTATTGATTCAAATCCATTGTTACATGACAAATGATAATATGTCTCTCATAAAACTAACAAGTAGCTCACATTACCCTTGTCCTATAATCCAGTTTAACATGCTTACTGCTGGTTAAGAAGTTATAACTTGTAAAATTCAAGATAACAGGTCAGATATATATTGCACAGAGAATTACAACTTTGGATACAAACCGCTATGAAAAAGAATTTCGAGAAATCTAATTCAAAATTTGGTAATGACGATTCAGTCAATAGATACAGGGCTAACGCTATGAAATTTTGGCAAAATCAGTTAAACGGGGCAGCAAGGATGGCAGCAGCTGGATGTGGAATATCTTGATTGTGCTTGTCTGAAATATGTTTGCCAGATTTAGTAAACTCAGAATATATGTTCAGTGTCTACTTTCATATAAGAACACTGCCATATAATAAAGTATTTACTCGAATCGAATAAACAAAACTAAAGATATCATTAAATTTGAATTAATGTGTAATAATATACCACCACATCATGTTTGTGGACATTTCAAAAACTAGGGAGGTATTTGACAGATGATGAGAAAAATAGGCAGAAAATATATTAACTAGCAGTAGAGGATACGATGCAGCTATGAGCAGTATAACCCTTAACCCAACGTTTCGCCTCCACCTGAAAATGGTCAAAAAGCCTAACCAACCAAAAATCAGATTTGAACTAGAAAAATTGAAACATCCAAACGTTGCAGAAGCCTTCCAAGCAATGATAGGTGGTAACTTTGCACCTATGATAACCCTGGACAGACAAGACACCAACCTAGAGTCCTTAACAACCACATTCAACACAGCTGTGACTAGCACAGCTAGCGAGATTATTGGCAAATATCGTCGAACAAAGAAACATTGGATCACAACAGATGTCCTTGAACTATGTGACAAAAGAAGAGAACTGAGACAAGGAAAAAGAGATCATGAAGGAGCTAGAAAATACAGAGATATAAACAATATGATCAGGAAAAGCATGAAAAAGGCAAAGGAATCCTGGATAGAAAGACAATACTGCAAAATCGAAGAAAGTCTGAGTATAAATGACAGCAAAATGGCATATCAATTGGTGAAAGATCTTACAACCCATAAACAAGGGAAAACTACCACCATCCAAGACAAATCAGGAAAATGCCTCACAGAAGATCAAGAGATCCTCAAGCGATGGATCGAATACTGCTCAGAACTGCACAATCATAAGACTCAAGAAGATCCAGCAGTACTAAATTGCCCTCAGGGAGGAGAAATTGATGACAACCCCATTCTTCGTGAAGAAGTAGAAATTGCAGTTAGGTCACTAAAGAAAGGAAATTCAGCCGGCATCGACAACATACCAGCAGAGCTCATTCAAGCAAGAGGAGAAGAGATAGTCACAGTCCTAACAGCAATCTGCAATAAAATATGGCAGACAGGAGACTGGCCCATCACATGGACTCAATCCTTGGTCATCGTGCTCCCCAAAAAAGGAAACCTACAGCTATGTCAAAACTACAGAACCATCAGTTTGATCAGTCACCCGAGCAAAGTCATGCTGAAGATAATTCTCAACAGACTTAAGCCTCAAGCAGAGAAAAGTACTGCTGAAGAGCAGACAGGCTTCCGAGCAAGAAGGAGCACCACAGAACAAATCTTCAATCTCAGACTCCTTTGCGAGAAATACCTTCAGCATCAGCAGTATCTATACCACGTCTCTATAGATTTCAAAAAGGCCTTTGATAGGGTATGGCATGTAGCCTTATGGGCAACTATGAGGAATATAACACCAGCTCAAACCTGGTGCAGATTGTTGAGCACCTCTATGACAAAGCCACCAGTGCTGTTCTCATCAATGGCAGCAGAGGAGATTGGTTTCGAACAATAGTTGGAGTCAGACAGGGAGGTATACTGTCACCTACACTCTTCAACATTTTCCAGGTAAGGATCATGGAGGATGTCTTACATGACCACAAGGGCACTGTCAGCATCGGAGGAAGAACAATCACCAACCTTCGCTTCGCAGATGATATTAATGGTTTAGCAGGAGATGAAAAAGAACTGGCTGACTTGGTTAAATGCCTCGACAGAACCTCCACCGCATACAGTATGGAGATTGGCGCCGAAAAAACCAAACTGATGACAAAGAACAACAATGGCATCAGTGCAGAAATAAAGGTCAGCGGACAGAAGCTGGAAAGAGACACAATCTTCAAGTACTTGGGATCAATTATCACAGATGAGGGTTCCAAACCAGAACTACTTTGCAGGATTGCCCAGACAACAGCAGCAATAACAAGGTTGAGACCAATATGGAAAGATACCAACATTGCTTTTGGTTCTAAAATAGGGCTGATGCACTCGACTGTCATATCCATCTTTCTGTATGCTTGCGAAACATGGACGCTCACATTAGATCTACAAAGATATATTCAAGCCTTGGAAATGAGATGCTACCGCAAGAAAATCGTATTGACTCTAAAACAACGCCTGAATTAAGATGATAAAAAAGTTGAAGGGTATAAAATCATGGCGCGAAGAAATTAACAATAAATTAGCATCTGTGTATCCTAGTATCACATCAAAATCTAACAAACTCTCAAAACTGCAAAAATAAAATCGATGTTAACATGAAAAATATTTCAGCTGCTAAAAGGTAATTTACCTAGAGATTAAGAATTATATCAGATAGTTTACGAGCTTTGCGAACTCTAACAACGGAATCAAACATTAAACCTGTATAATGCATTTGAATATTATTACAACCAAATGAACAATGCAAAGCGCTGACATGTTAGGTTTATTTAGCTGACATGAATTAATAATTAAATATCTGGATAATTGCAAGACACGACTTAAATACTAGTCGAAAGAATTTAATAATGAGAAGAAAAAGAATGATGAACACACTATTAGTTAGTTTAGAGCCGCCGTAATGAGACTGAGATCTGTAAATAATACTCGTTCACAGCGACAGTGAGCGAGTAACTTAGAACAAGTCAATAAAAAGAAGAAATGAAGAACAAGATAAATCTGAGTGAAAATACAATTTGATCAATGAAAACAACCCGCACTTTAGATATTTCAACTTTAAACAATTAAAATAGAGACTTAAATAAAAGGACTGGTGCGAGTCTTAAAAATAAACTGCAAGCCGGAATATAAATTTATAAGAGACAGTGAAGTATATGCAGGTAAAGGACTTCTTAATATGGGCGTGGTAGAAAGAAATGTTGGTGAATTAGAGTAAAAGTTGCAGCCACTAAAAGGAGATTTTAATTATACTGAACAATATTTAAATAGGTACTTTTGAAATGAACAGCATGGGGGTATGTGCTACTATTTATCCTATGTCGTTGAGTTTTGTGGTGTGGCCCCGTAAGCAGTCCAGACGTCTGTACCGGTGATCCTCTTGTTATAAGAACGTTATTGAATAACGGTTGAGTCGGTGGCCCTATTATTATAAATAAAGCTGATGATTGCTGATGACCTCCATTTTGTTGCTATAGTAAGTATTTTAAAAGCCGCTGGCCAAGGTGGCCCTGGTTCTTCATAATAAATGAAAGGTTAGCGACCAGGGATCAGAAGCTATTTGGTCCAGGACCGGTTAGAGGCTACATTTTCTGTTGGTAGTAAAATTTTTGAGGAGCAGTAACCCAGGTTCCAAAGTAACATTTTTAAGGCCACGGGCCCAGTCTCTTGTAGAGGGTAGGTAACGGTCAAAGCTTAAATGGCTCAAAAGAAAGTGGATAGTACAGGTTTAGTGGCCCAGAACAAGCAACTATTCTGCAACTCAGTAATGTTCAACACTTCCACCTATCATCCAAACATTGACTGTATGCAACAATTAACCTAATAATAAAGTGAGTGATGCTCTGCCGCAAGTGACCCAATTCTAAAATAACACTGCAACTCACCTTATACAAACTATGATGTTGCCTATTTAAGGTTACGACCAAACGTACACAAAATCAGTGTTATACAGCATTTCGGCCTCAAAAGCTGCAATTATACATTTTTTAAGTCAATCTAGATAATTGAATTCGTCTCTGTTAAATAATGGAACTGGAAAACATTTTGAAAAATGAAACATTGCATTAAAGTTCAAATATTTTTCTAAAAGATACATAGACATGGTTCATACAAAAGCAATCCAACAATATTACATTTTAAATGCCCGGATAATATACCAGCATAAGTTTGATTCCTGTATTACAATCATAAAATAAGCCAACAACAACAACTTCAGCATCTGCACACATACATTCACATTTTGGTTCTTAAATCAGCAAACACTTTTGAGCACTGACACATATCTTTCCAACTTTCCTACCTTTTCCAAACTGCAATATACGTTGAAAATCCAGTTGACGCTATTTGTTTTTATTAACAATGTACACGAGATAATCATTTTTACTTGTAATGTGTACGAGTTAATCATTTTACTAGCAATGTGTGTAAGTTAGAAATTTTACTAGCAATGTTTACGAGTTAATCATTTACTAGCCATATGTATGACTTAGCCATTTTACTAAAAATGTGTATGAGTTAGTAATTTTATTATCAATGTCTAACAATGCATATGAGTCATTATTACTAATAATGTGTATGATTTAGTCATTTTACTAGCGATGTGTAAGAATTAGTCATTTTACTTACAATGTGTATAAGTTAGTCACTTTATTTGCAATGTTTATCAGCTAGTCATTTTACTAGCAATGTGTATGAATTATTTAATTTACTAACAATGTGTATAAGTCAAGCATTTTACTGGCAATGTGTTCGAGTTATATCACTTAACTAGCAATGTTTATCAGTGTATCAATTTACTAGTAATGTGTATCACTAATTTTTCTAGGAGTGTGTATCAATTAGTCATTTTACTAGTAATGTGTATAAGTTAGTAATTTTACTAGTAATGTGCATCAATTAGTCATGATACCAGCAATGCATGAGTTAGTAATTTTACTGGCAATGTAAGTATATAAGTTAGGCTTTTTATTAGTAATGTATTTAAGTTAGGCATTTTACTCGTAATGTTTACGAATTAGTGATTCTACTAGCAATGTATAAAAGTAAGTCATTTTACTAGTAATATGTTTGAGTTAGTAATTGTATTAGCAATGTCTAAATGTTAGTCATGTTACTAACAATGAGTATGAGTTAGTCATTTTGCTAATCATATGCATAAGATAGTCACTTTACTAGCAAAGAGAAAGTTAGACATTTTACTAGTAATGTGTATGATTTCGTAGTTTTATTAACATCGTGTGCTAGTTAGTCATTTTACAAGCAATGCGCGTGAGTTAATTACTTTTACATGAAATTTATATAAGGTAATCATTTTACTAGCAATGTGTACGAGTTAGTCATTTTACATGCAATATGTACGAGCTAGTCCTCTTACTAGGAATATGTGCGAGTTAGTCATTTTACTAGCAATGTGTACGAGTTAGTCATTTTACAAGCAATATGTACGAGTTAGTCATTTTACTAGCAATGTGTACGAGTTAGTCATTTTGCTAGCAATGTGAGTTAGTCATTTTACTAGCAATGTGAGTTAGTCATTTTACTAGCAATGTGTACGAGTTAGTCATTTTACTAGCAATGTGTACGAGTTAGTCATTTTGCAAGCAATATGTACGAGCTAGTCCTTTTACTAGGAATATGTGCGAGTTAGTCATTTTACTAGCAATGTGTACGAGTTAATTATTTGAAAGTACTGTGTACAAGTTGGTCATTTTATGACCAATGTGTACTGGCATTTTACCAGTAATGCACGAGTTAGCAATTTTACTAGCAATGTATTTTACTAGAAATGTATATGGGTTAGTCACTTTACCAGCAATGTGTATAAGTTAGTCATTTTACTAGTAATGTGTATAAGTTGGTCATTCTATTTGCAATGTACTTAAGTTAGGCGTTTTTACTATTAATGTGTATAGGTTAGAGATTGTACTAGCGATGTATATAAGATTGTTATTTGAATAGTAATGCGTGTGAGTTAGGAATTTTATTAGCAATGTCAAACAAAGCATACGAGTTAGTAATTTTACAAGCAGTGTGTATGAGTTAGTCATTTTAGTTGCAATGGGCATGAGTTAGTCATTTTACTAGTAATGTGTATCAGTTTGTCATTTTACTAGTAGTGTGTAACAGTTACTTTACTAGTAATGTGCATCAGTTACTTTACTAGTAATGTGTATTATTTTGTCATTTACTAGTAATGTGTATCAGTTACTCTACTAGTAATGTGTATCAGTTACTTTACCAGTAATGTATATTGTTTTGTCATTTTACTAGTAATCTGTATCAGTTACTTTACTAGTAATGTGTATCAGTTACTTTGCTAGTAATGTGTATCAGTTATTTTACTAGTAATGTCTATCAATTATTTTACTAGTAATGTGTATCAGTCATTTTGCTAGTAATGTGTATCAGTTACTTTACTAGTAATGTACATTAGTCGTTTTACTAGTAATGTGTATCAGTTACTTTACTTGTAATGCATATCAGTCATTTTACTAGTAATGTGTATTATTTTGTCATTTTACTAGTAATGTGTATCAGTTATTTTACTAGTAATGTGTATCAGTCATTTTACTAATAATGTGTATTATTTTGTCATTTTGCTAGTAATGTATATCAGTCATTTTACTAGTAATGTGTATTATTTTGTCATTTTACTAGTAATGTGTATCAGTTATTTTACTAGTAATGTATGTCAGTCATTTTACTAGTAATGTGAATCAGTTACTTTACTAGTAATGTGTATCAGTTACTTTACTAGTAATGTATATCAGTTATTTTACTAGTAATGTGTATCAGTTATTTTACTAGTGATGTGTATCAGTTACTTTACTATTAATGTGTATCAGTCATTTTACTAGTAATGTGAATCAGTTACTTTACTAGTAATGTATATCAGTCATTTTACTAGTAATGTGTATTATTTTGTCATTTTACTAGTAATGTGTATCAGTTATTTTACTAGTAATGTATGTCAGTCATTTTATTAGTAATGTGAATCAGTTACTTTACTAGTAATGTATATCAGTTATTTTACTAGTAATGTGTATCAGTTATTTTACTAGTAATGTGTATCAGTTACTTTACTATTAATGTGTATTAGTTTTTCATTTTACTAGTAATGTGAATCAGTTATTTTACTATTAATGTATAACAGTTATTTTTTGGTAATGTGTATCAATTATTTTACTAGTAATGTGTATCAGTTATTTTACTAGTAATGTGTATCAGCTTGTCATTTTACCAGCTGTGCATGAGTTTTAATTTTACTAGCAATGTTTATGGGTTAGTCATTTTAATAGCAATGTATATTAGTCATTTCATTAGCTATGTATTTAAGTTACTCGCTTTACTAGTAATGTGTATGAGTTAGAGATTTTACCAGCAATATATATGAGTAATTTTACTTCCAATCTGTACAAGTTAGTCAATTTACTAGTAATGCGTATTGTGCTAGTAATTAATTTAGTAATGTACTTGTTAGTCATTTTACCAGCAATGCGAGAGTGAATAATTTCACTATAAATGTGTATGAGTTAGTCATATTACTAGCAATGTGTATGGTTTAGTCATTTTTCTTGCAATGTGTTTACATTTTACTAGCAATGTATATTAGTCATTTTTAGCAATGTATTTAAGTTAGTCATTTTACAAGTAATGTGTATGAGTAATTTTAATTTTATTAGCAATGTCTAGCAATGCAGATGAGTTAGTAATATTATTAGCAATGTGTATGAGTTAGTCACTTTGCTAGCAACGCATATAAGTTAGTCATTTTACTAGTAATGTGCATGAGTTAGTAATTTTATTATCATGTGTACTAGTTAGTAATTTTCCTAGCAATGCTCATGAGTTAGTCATTTCACTAGCAATGTGTATCAGTTAGTCATTTTACTAGTTATGTGTACGAGATAGTAAATGCAATCAGAAACCTCGCTGATATAAAATTGAGCTTTTGCTCCAACATTGTATTACGATTTCAGCATATATACTTTTGTTAACAAGTATGATCCATTTGTTGCAATGATAGCTGGCATCTACTTGCCTACAGTTTTGCTTCGATATAGCAGTAAACAATGACTGAATATATTTTCCTATCAAAGTTTGCATTTCCCACTATGTTATGTTACATTAAGTTATGATTACATTCATAGCTTATACTTGTCTGTACAAGAGTCTTTAAAATCCATTTTCCTGTCTTCTCCTTTCTTTTAATTGAACAGAGACAATCATGACCTTGCATTAACTACAATGGGTTTTATTGTACTGTGTCTACCATTACAATCCTTTGCTCACTTTATCTTGACAATGATCATTGTCTTTTTATTTACGCAGATGTTGCTGTTGTTATTATTTGCTTCTTTTGTGTTTGTAATGGAACAATCAAACTTATGCCGATGTTGATACTTTAAGTTTACATAGAATTAGCCTGGGTCTATTTGCTTCCACAGCTAGAAGCATTCATTTGAGGAAAACCTTGAGCTTTGGTGATTATTTTTGAGCAAACTTCTTATTAGGTGTAAATGTTATTTCAGTTGTTTTAATTCATCACTTCTTTTTACTAAAAACACAAATAGACTACATGGAAACATTCTTCATGTTACTGAATGTGTATCATTCTTCATGTATTAAGCATTGTTTCACATGGAGAGTATATAAATTCTGGCAACGTTCAAGATATTGTTCATGATTCTCCTTGTATACATTTTCTTGTTAGCATTGGAAATCCAACTGAATGCCAGACTGGTCCTCACTAGCCAGGTGTCTGAGTCTAGTACCTACGAACAAGCAAGAGCTGCCAAAACCTGCTTATCAGTGGTTCACTAGAATATCTGATCGACACGTAGTAACTTAGATTATACTGAAAACGTATTAAGTGATTTAGATATTACCTTGTTAGCCGAGATACATTTTGATTCGTATGTGTCCAGTGTTCGTGTGTGTCTATTGATGACTTAATTTGGTACAGTAATAAAAAAAAACCGATTTGACTTTATTGGAACAAGTAAGATCATGGAATCATCAGCTACATAACTGTAAGCATTCCATACAAGGTTCGTTCTGATCTTATATTTAGAAATATAGAAGCATTATGCAGAGAAATTTCGGTTTAAAGTAAATGATTTCTTGTTATAAACAAGGCTGTCAGCCATTGACAAAACCATTTGTTCACTAGAGTATTTTTCAGCATAAATTCAAGAACACATACTTATAATTTCTATGTGCTGTTAATACATCTATAGCAGCTTGATGCACATAAAACTATGTAGCAAATATAATCAGATCGACTTCAGTAAAATGGACATTTCTTGGGCATATAAATGTGGTTTCATTGTACTTTAAGACCACATTGAAACCTATAAATTTCTTATTTCTCAAGACTAATAGTCATCTTTCCAGATTCACTAGATCTTTACAGTAGAGATTGTGTTTTGCACAGTGCAAAACTGGTACGAAACTAGCCATAGCGATTTCAGTTTCGGGGTATTCTGATCCTTTTGTCAAAGACAAATGTCCAAGGAAAGCAACCAAACAAAACAATCAAAAAATATAACTACCTGAATGTATTACTCTAAATCGCTTTTGCTCCTCCATCTATATATAGATGCCAAAACGGAAGTCTCTTTAACTGAATGGAAAAAGGATACTAATAATTTTGAAATAATGTTTTTCGTTTAAACTTGATCAAATGATTTTAGTTTCGATATACTGGTGATTAGACGGGAATCAAACTTACGCTTCAATGGTCATTTTTAAAAAGTTCAAACTCTCACTTAAGGATACTAGGTTGCATATATACAATGTGTTAATTCCTAGAGATTTTTCCAGTGTTCTTGACATATTCCCAATGTCAATTCTTTTTGTTCTTGAACGTTTTAGTAATAGGTGCACTCGCAGATTCGCTGGAGAGATGTTTTAATAATCTGTTACACATGTGGCAAGACTGTGCATCCTGTTGTCCATTATATAAGATTTTATATTATTTTTCTGAATGACCCCGTTTTAAGTCACTATTTAATTTTGGAAATAGCATATTTGTAACTTATCAATATTCGAAATAACCCATTACACTTGAACTAAGCCACATCTCCTTCTGTTGTTTTCCAGTGTTGAAATCATTTCAAATCTTTCACTGTATGCAATGCCGTAGTTCAGTCAACATTTGGATCGATTTTCTCTACACATTTTCAATTATTATTTGGCGTCACCTTTATGTACTGCATACTATATATAACAACCATATTCCAGATGGTGTCTAACTAACGGCGTATATAAAAGAAAGAAACATTGTCCAAGATATGTAAATGTTCAATTAATAAAATGCTGATATACATGGCAAATACGAAAGTCATCAAGGAATGCTTACACTATATTTAAACTATAACTTATGACGAAAATATAATTTAATTTTTCGGCTTCATTTAATATTAAATAGCAATGAAAGCATTGCAAGAAGAGCTATGTACGCACACACACATACACACACACGCACTATTCCCATAGGATATGTGAAATTTCATCCCTATATTGTCATGAATATGCCGTAACTGAAACTCCTTGATCCCGTTGAAATTTTACTTTGATTTCAAGATGGAAAGGAGGTATGGCGAGAACAAATCCCAAGAAATTTATGAAGACCGCAAATTTAAATGCCATAATGCTAAACTTTGATTATATGTGTTTGAATATATGAATACCGTTGATATAGTAGTGCCAACCTCCTAGCAGCAAAGACTTGAGTTTTGTTTTGACGTTACTATTTCGTCAGTTTAGAGTATTTCAAAACGATGCTTCTTTAGAACTTGGGCAGAAATTACTATAAATTATATCACCTATTAGAAAATGTTTCTTTCGGTTATATTAAATCTAAAGATTAGCTTAGACTATAACTTTGGTTGAGACACTGTTTTGCTCATGATACAGTGTCTCGAGTGAACGTTACTCGCTTGAAAGAGAATTCAAATCCTCCAAGCCCAAGCTGGTAATGTTGTGTCAGAATCATTTTCGAAAATGCTGTGTTTTGAGGAAAAAAAATTACAAAATGTGCCACTTTCAGACAAGGTCGAGAATGTTGGAGTAATGTTGACAGCCTGTAGCTAAATATGATATGAAAAAGAAAACCCTTACCTGAGAAGATAAATATTAGAATAGACCTTCGCATCATGGTAAAACCTTGACTGTTATGTTCGAAAATGTGGCAGGCATTTACCTTGGAATAAAAGTCTTCTCTGAAGCTGTATTGATCCCCATTTCCGTTCGTTCGCAATCAATCATTTCTGGTCGCAAACGCAAGCACTCGATTGAGTGAAAACTTAAGAAGATTTACTTCCAATAATTTACCAAGAAATCATTACTGTCGTCTTGCCATTAGCAGTATGACTTCTCCTGGATGAATGTACATTAGAGGGTTTTTTCCTTTTGACAGGTCATCGTCTAATCAAACTGTGAGAGACGATTACTTATAATGTTTTCATTGCTTTGTCATGTTTCATGTTATATATTTTCATCAATTATTATGAACTAAAACTTAATAATTATTTTTTAACTTATTGCTCCTTGAATTAATGACCTTGATAATCGAATCTTTCTGTCTGGTTCATTGGAACTCATAGCGACCTGGCTTGGTCTTCAAAACTTTCTCAGAAATTATGAGGCTAGATAGTCATTGTGATTAATCATACTCAGCATGACAGGACACAAAATAAAGATCCATCTCATCTTTTCCTTACCTGTCAGATTGTGTGGTAAACTGAATATGTTTGTTCATTTTCTCATCGATCTGCTGCATTAAAACTGCAACTTATGTTCTTAACGATAGATAAGTAGATAGACTGGTGGAATATGATAGATAGATAGATAGATAGATAGATAGATAGAGAGATAGATAGAGAGATAGATAGACAAACAGACAGACAGATAGATAGACAAACAGACAGACAGATAGATAGACAGACAGATAGATAGATAGATAGACTGACGGACGGATAGACAGACAGACAGATAGGTTTAACATAGCGTCGGCTACTTTGTTCAAACGTGAGAGGTGCCTAATTAGTATAGCCCGTTTCTAAGGCCCCGACTGATACTGGACATACAGAACATGCCTATGGTAAAATGTATCCAAAGAATCTGTAAGTAAATGCCTCCTCTAGCTAAGTTTGATACATGTTCAAGTATTGTCATCTTCTTAGTTCAGTTTTTTCTTCATGAGAAGAAATAAATAGATAAGCCTCCCAACTGACCTGAGAGACCAATTGGAGCACCCTCTGCTTTTTGGCATGAAAGGAAACCTAGGATGCGTGGCAGAGGCATCAATTTCGAATTTGGGACCATGTGACGAAATAAGGCGACATAAAAACTAAAATTTTGGTTTATTACACAAATACTTCAGTTAACAATATATTTCTTACTTTGATTACATCTGATAATTAGTCTATTTGCGTTTATGGCTATTATATTAAAAAATTATATTTATTGGTGCATCCCAATTATCATGCAGAGCATGATGTATCGAAGGTAAAACTGTTAGAGTGGTTGCTTGATCTTGAGTGTAGTACCGCGAACGCCAAATAAAAGAATGCTTGCAAAACTTACCGGGGGGGTGGGCATATAATGCAGATTTTCAATATAAGTTGAATACACTTGTTGCATCTCGTCTATTCGTCCTCAAGTATGATAATGTATCGTGGCTGAATGGCTTGAGTCGAAAGGAATATGACATCCAGCCAGTGCCAAGGGAATGAAACGACATTACTTCGGATTACAAGATAATTTTAAAACGGTTCAGCTATGAAAGAGATTGAATTGTGGAATTTCTAGTTTCTCATTTCAAATGAGGGGCAGAAATGAGGGGTGGTGGTGGCGGCGGCGGCGGTAAATTAGACTTTGTACATGAGCGGATTCGGCGACGTACCAACTGATTTGACAGAAGAAAACGGCGACGAAGGCTGTTCAAATTCATTTTTGGAAAACTGCGATGAAGAGTATCTCTGTAGTTGGCATGGTGCATCTGCTGAAGCCTGTGATGACGCACAAATATCCAACAAGATAGATAGATAGATAGATAGATAGATAGATAGATAGATAGATAGATAGATAGATAGATAGATAGATAGATAGATTACTGTTGTGCATCTCAGTTTTTCACTGAAATTAAGTCACATGTGAAACAGATCATTGGTATAAAAATTTGACAATTTGGTTCAGTAAACGCTCAATAAGACCCGAACAAGATGAACAAATTTAGCATATAAACTTATGGGAGAGAGCCGGACTTATTGACATGTTGTGCAGAGGTCAATTGTATGATGCAGTATTCGAAATTTTACTTACCAAATTTTAACATTAAATAAGTAACAGTATAAAATGAATGTTTCAGAAGACTGAATATTCAGTTATGAACATAGATATACGTCAACCACTCCAAGTAAGCGTTTACATAGTTTTGCCTAAGTAGGTTAATATCGTTGAAACTTGTAGAAAAGACCGTAGATGTTTATTTTGTGTTGTGGAAATTATGTTAAACACACCAAGTGATGATGTAGATAGAAGATTAAAATTCGATTTGGTTAGATGCTCTCTCTCTCTCTCTCTCTCTCTCTCTCTCCTTTAACTGGTATATGTTTAAAATAGAGCACACGAACATTTTAAATGGGTGTGATATATCTGTGAATGGTTATTAAATAGTTAAGCTATGTTATATCAAACTGTTTAAAATGACTCAAATCTAAATAGAAAGCTACGTTGCCAGTTGTAACTTTCTAACAATTTGAACATCAATTAAAGGTTCCAGGGGTTATTTGTTATGATTTTTAATGTATTATCGTGCTTCAGACTTATAAGTAATAAATCATCTTGAGAGAAAATGTGTGCCAGAGGTACAATTTAACAAATCTTGGACAAAGAAACAATCAAACACATTTATTTAAGGTGTTGTACTTACATTTAATCAATCTGTAAGAGATACAAGCCGTACTTTCCCAATGGAACAGGCTTATTGAAGTATTTGCAGTGTGTTCGGTAATATTACAAAACGAATATATGTAGAACAAATATCTTAAAACGTAAAAATGTATGGTGTTCACGTACGAAGATAAATAAAATTTAAACTTAACAAATATATGCCATAGTTATGATAATGAAATAATCGATGACAAGTACCTGACTATGGTCAATTAACAGGCCCGTACAGAGTCCATCATATATTGAATGCTAGTTAAATCTTAAATATCCCAAATAAATATCATGGTTCATTTAAGTTTTTCCTGGATATGACAGTCCTCTATTTCTCAGTACATTTGTTAAAGATGATCCGGATAAAGATGCATAGTTATACCAAACAAAAAACGATGTGAGATATATTTCACTCTACAAATAGTTTATGGTTGGCTGAATACATAAGAATAAATAAACGCCTGAAGGACAAATAGATCTGCTGACAGCTTTGAATTCATATGACAGTCAATAGAACAGCTGGCTAACAATCAGAGTGATAAAACGCTGACAGAAACACTGAAACGGTTTACAAATGCGCAGTCTAAACATTTGAGGAATGACATTCATGCCAAGAATATATTGATAGCATTTAACGTCTTAATGAAACAGCTGCAACAGCACAACAAGTTTAACTCCAGTTCAAACAATTCAGATCAAATGAGGAGTATAAATATAAAAACTGAAATCACTTGAAGATCATCATGACTATAGCATAAGAATGATATATTGATACTATGTTGCATTTGTTTTAGGAATTCAGAAATGTATGTATGAACATTTTTAGACGAAACCCTGCTCACCATAATAGTACTCCCTCATTGGCACAGTAAGTTCAAAGAAACCAGGTACAAAACCTGAATTGTTTACTGACTATGGCATATTTCTTGACGGTCGAGAGAGGAATAAGATGTGGACATAGTACATAGATAAATCGAAGCAAATTACGAATACTACTCAGAGAAAGATAGCTGTATAAAGTCTTTGGTAAGTGCGAAAGATCAAGATCGTTGTCATTAATTATAAAGCTAGAACCTAACCTAGTGGGCAGTGAGTCAATACATGCACGTGAACAGTTGAAGATGGACAACTTATGGACAAATGAGAAGGATACCAAAAGCATTTAATTAATGAGCATGCATGCAAGCATGATGTTAAAAGACAAGGTAGATGACGTACATGCATAAAATGATTTGGATGAATGAAAGAGAAGATGGAAGGGATAGTGTATCAGTGTTGTCAGGTATATACAATTTTATCAGTATACATAAGGGAACAATATGTAATCATATGTTTGCTAATAATTTTGTGTCAACTACTAATTTTCCCATTTCACATCGTTGCTTCTGTGTAAGGCTAGTTGACAAATTAAAGTGAATCATAATCAATGTTAATATTCACTGCTGATAATCTGTAAAAAAGTTTCTTTCTTGGGTTTTGAAACAGCCTGCATTCAAACCGAATCTGTGCTTACGTCTAAATAAATCATACTTGAGATAATTTCATTTCTACCTTAATCGACTTGATAGCACAGAAGCCTGCTTATTACCAAATGCTAAGTAAGTTGGAGACGAAAGTTTTGCTCTTGGTAGTATCTTTTTTGGAAAGCTAGGATAGACAAACATTTTTTTATGGATTGTATCACATCGTTCTGTTGATAGGTAAGTGTTGGTATATACGTTTTTTGAACAAAAACTTCTACATCGATATTGAATCGAGTTTCTTTGATTATAAGACGCGCGTTTCGGGAAGAAGGTGGGAGTAAATCAGCAGTTATATAATCCAGGGACTGAAAGGTGAGACTTTTGTTTCACAATTACGCAAATTTTGGTAGTCCAGAGACTAATATAACTGCTTCAGGTATAACCTTCACAGTATTTCGAAATCAGAGTTAGTACAGGAAAACCACATTTCAGATGCACATTCCATTGGGCGAATGTAGATTGCATAAATTTGATCCAGGTTAGGTTTTGACAACATATCTTTAGACTTCTTACGTTTATCTATCTATCCATCTATATGGAGTTCAAGGTTATGATACATCTGAAGTAGGTCATTTAGATTCTAAATATTCTATTTCACCCAATATACTGGCAAAATGATTGACGTTGGTAGAAAGATAGAAAATGCCGTAAGGCCATATCCTGAACAGTCCAAAATATTTATAGCAAAAGTCTACATAAATCTAAATTTTAGCAATCACATATCTTAGGTATGTCAGAAATAGGCTTCTATTTGTCTACTAATATTACATGAATAATCTATAAATGCTATATTAGGTCAAACGTTGATTATCGCTCCTTAGTTGGCATTTCTCTAAATCAAAAGTCTAAAAAAATGGGGAGAAAAAACTATTTATGGCACAAAGCTAAGTATTTATGGATTTTAATAGTTCGTGTGATTATCTCTTAAGAAAAGCAACTCTTCCTACTTACATATTCACAAATTATTTAAAATTCAAAGCTATTTAGCTACATAAGATAATTCTCAAAAAAACGCCTAATTAATTGAATATTCAGATCACGCTCAGGAACTATGATTATAATCTAGAATACCAAAATTTGGTCAAAGAACCAAAGATAAATTCCATATAGTGCTGTAAGCTTTCTTTTAAAAGCGACCCCCTCCCACAAATGCACCCACCTACCATTGGGAATGTTGAACAGTCTGCCCAACAAACCGATAACAATATCTGATTTCAATGAATTCAGAAGAATAATTCGTACCTGTTCAGAGCCGCGGTATAAATGTATTTTGTGACGTTTTATTTAGCGGTTCGCAGCAAATCAGCTTTAAGGATACCATTTTAACTGAGTTTCTATGGTTTAAATCAAACTATCTTACTGTTTATTTTATATTATTTATTGGCTGTAGCAGCAATCTCATTTCCTGATATCATAATTAATAAACACAGAATTTGTGCATGCATTTTAATAACATATTTGTCATATGTCTTGTAAAAATTTTAAAATGTTTGCCGTCTGTTAGGTGTAAAATATGTATATGCGTTTTTTATTAAAATGTATCTCTTCATAATGTGAATTGTTGTTTTGTCTTTTAGACAGCTATTACGTTTGATATTTGGAAGTTTTCTGATCTGTTTTGTTTTATTGCAAATATGTATTACCTGTGTATCTGTCCGCTGAAATATGTAATATCAGTTTGATACTGAGTCGGAAAAATAGCTCGTCATAATCCTTTTTTATGTTACCCGGAAAACAAAACTTAAATAAAATGTATTGTATCTTTTATCTCTCTTGCCCAGTCGCTCATACTATGCAAATAAATGTAATAATAAATCTTCTAATACAGTCTGTTTCAAATGTGCCAATGCAAGTGTGTTAGTAACATTTATTTATCAACACTTTTCAATAGTGTATACTCTGCATTTCTTAAATCTACCTTGTGTTCATTCTTCAAACGTCAGCGCCCTACCCCATATTAGGCAAAACTTTTTTAAACCAACACCATACCACACAGAATAGCAACATTTGTTGAGACTGTATTCGTCCTTGAACAGACACAAACATCAGCATTAGCTGTAGCATCTTAAACAAACAAGAAAACACCCACTTTGTATTGAGACAAATTCAGTCTTCTAATGTATGAACAAAAATGCGTATGAACAAAAATGCACATTGTATCACAAAATTAAAACGCGTGTATCTTTATTTCACTTACTACAGTCGATCACATCATAAAACTGTTTTATGTTCAGACTTTATTTCAATCAAATCAGAAGAAAAAAAATCATATACAATACTATTTTGTCTACAAAGTATTCGGGGCATATAACCCACACCACACACAATACTATATAAATCATCCGAGATTCGTCAGCACTTGCTTACACAGTACGGTGTAAATCAAATACCATATTTTTGCACTGGAGAAACTATTCAATATTATCCCATATTTGACGTAAATAAATAAGGTCATACCCTTATTAACCATGTGATGAAAGACTATTTTCGTTTACTTAAACATGGCTTACGGAGACGCTGATTGCAGGGAAATAAAAGTTACTATTATTTTGAATTTTAAGGAATTTGCAATATGATGCCGATATCCGCGGTAATGCGATCAGTGCAGATAAGAGAGGGCGGTGATTATCGATAGCTTGACAATCTTGGTTTCAATTTCGCTGACAAGAAAATTAATTCACAAATAATGAGTAAAATTGAAAGGACAAAGTCATGTTTCGTACAGTCTAGGGTTGAATTTGCGCTGGCGCATACTCTTACGTGCTCAATGTTTTGGCTTGCCGATTGCCAAAATATTTCGTCCACTTTAATATTTTTCTAATAGAAACTATATAACCAATAATGATCGATTGTTGTATACCGTTAATACATACACTATGATCTTGGAGCTAATGTAAATTATCCTGCCTTTAAGACAATAAAAATTCAAGCTTCTCAGCACAGGTTTTCCGGATTCACTTGATATGTACTGTAGAGACCCTGTTTGTCAGAAAGAAAATTATCTCTTAAGCAAGCTGTCAAAGCAATGTGCCTGACTAGTATAAAACAAACCATAGCGTTTTCTGGCTCTACGAGTTCCTTTCAAAGGCAAATGCAAAAGACGCACGATAAGACAGAACAAGGAACAAAGTAACTGTGCGAATTTATTACTCAACAAAACGTTTAATTTTACATCTATACACGGAGGTCAAAACAGCATTCCTTCAACTGAAGTACAAGATGTTACTACAAGTTCTTGAAATGACAGTTTCACTGTAACGTGATCAAATGGTCGTGGTTAATGTTGACTTATTGTTGATCAAATTATCATAGTTCGCTTACTGTTGATTAAATTATCGTAGTTGACTTTCTTTTGATCAAATGATTAAAATTACAAACTATACATGAATGTCTAATGGAAGTATTTTTGGATAATATAAGATGATAACATTTTTGTATCGATGTTCAGGTTGCAGAGTTTGGTTAGACACTGTTTGCCAATGATAACGTGTTTCGAGAGAACGTAAAACCTAGTAACCCGTTTCAACAGTATCAAACCTCCTCGCTCTATGAAAGAATGTAAAAAACATCACGAAAACCAAATACTAAACTTTTAATTCTGTGACAGAATCATTTTCGAAAATTGAAAATATAGGAAACGTGAAAGTTTCAAAACTGGTGGTGTAAACTTGCGGAAAAAATCTGTCAACCAGTACTTTAATAAGAAAAATAGAAGGATAAAAATCATCTAAGAAGAAAAAATTAAGATAGTCCTTCCCATCACAGTAAAAGGGTTATCTGATATTTTCCAAAGATGAAATGCAAAAAACTTAGGATATTATTCTTGTATGAAGCCTTTTTGATTTCTCTAGCTTTAATTACCTATCAGTCATTATTTGTGTATGAAGCCTTATAGAGATCACTATCCTTTATTGCCGATCAATCATTTCTGGCCGCAAAAACAAGCAATTGATGGTGGTGGAAACTTAAGAAGATTAGATTTAAGGTAATAAAATTCGACAAATAAATCGTTACTGTCTTGTGAATCGATAACACGTGTTATTCTGGTCAATGTCGATTATATGTTATGGTTTTCGTTCGACAGGTTACCATCCAATCCAACTATAAAAGAGGATTACTAATAATAATCTGGTTGCAACGCCAAGACGTGTTGTTGCAATGGCAAAAAATACAGTGGCAGCAACAACATTTAGCGATCCAGCCATAAGTGCATACCGGTGCAACGAAAATTAGATGCCTTTGCAATGGTATAGCTAGTTCTACCCTTTTTCGTACAGCATTCACCAAGCAAGTAAATTCACGACGAAATCGTTTTCTCATATTGCTACTGTTAAAAGCATTGCTAATTATAAACTTGATCGAAATGGGGTTAGTGTAAAGAAAACAGAAAACAATAGACATAATATAAGAGGAAGTAAAAGCTTATTTACACATTCTTGTTTTGCATTCGGGCTAATGAGAATGACGTTCAAGCTGAAGACCCGATGTTAAAAATGTTAGATATTCTTTACGTTAGATTAGAACAAAGAATCATAACATTTTAAGACTGTTCCTACAGCTAATTCCTCCTCAAAGTTCTATTAAATTAATACAAGTATCCTATTTTACTTGGGATCCGAAGTTTAGGTTGAGTTTCGTGCTCAGAAGGTTTATGGATGACATTTCCTGGAAATGTAAACCAATGTAAGAATTAAAGATTCGCAAAGACGTCTGATTCCAATAAAATATTATTTATCAATAAAGATATGAAAGGTATACTTCTTAATGAGTGGGCTTGTGGTATATTTATATTCTGTTTATTCATCTGGGTTTTTTTATGTTTATGAAAACATATGTTGTTATATATTTAATCAGTATTGTTTGTTCGCTTTTTTCTTCTTGATTATATGTTATGTTTAATTGTATTACTCCAAAGTGCCAGGCAATATGATCTCTCTGAGGCGAAGGCTTCTTTAACGAAGCAAGAAATAAAAAAATCTTTTGGTCCCATATCAAATGGAAAAGACTTTATTAGATAAAAGTGGTTTGGACACGATTAGTGAGTCTTTGCCTGGATCTGCAAGGGAAGTAATTGAAATGAAATTAAAACACAAAAATGGAAATAGAGTTAAGAAAACTTCAACTTCAGAAAGTGAAAGAGGAGAGAAAAATACAGTTACAAAAGAAGAAAGAGAATTGTTGTTTCAGAAGGAGGCAACACAGACAAATGCAGCTACAAAAGACGAAATTAGAATTACAGTTGTAGAAAGAGGAGAGAAAGAGAAGATATGCTAATACAAATGCAGAGAGAAAATGAAGAGAGAGTAATACAGTTGCAGAGTGAAAGAGAAAAGACGAAATGGCATTTCAATGTAGATTAATACAATTAAAGCTTGCAAGTTACCCCACCCCCCACCCCCGTACACACAAGTTCAGTTTTGATGTTAACAGTAATATTAGGTTAGTAACCCTTTTTAAAGAGAAAGAAGTAGACAAATATTTTCCTCATTTTGAAAAAATAATTGCTGAAAACTGACAATGACCAACCGAACATAAGACTCTATTCTTGCAAAGTGTACTTATTGGCAAAGCTCGTCAAGTCTATACTTCACTGTCAGTACAACAAAGTGCTGCTGATGATTTCTTAAGGAATGTATCTTGAAGGGTTATGAGTTGGTACTTGAGGCGAAAAGAAACTGGAGAAACTCATGTCGAATTTTCAAGAGAAAAAGAACAATTATTTCATATATGGTGCTCAGTCAAGAAGGTTGGTCAAGACTACGATGACCTCAGAAAATTCGTATTAATTGAAGAGTTCAAGAACTGCTTCCACATTGACGTTAAGACCTACCTTGATGAGCAAAAGGTCGAAACTTTAGAAAACACTACTCATACGGCTGACGATTATTCTTGACTCACAAAGTTTATCTTGTCAATAAGTCTTCCATTCAGCATTCAGCGATTTATTGATCAAAAGCCTTTTCAGTCTGACAGAAGCACTTCCATATCTCAATCTGTCACAACTTTCAGGAATCACGTTTCTGATAAGTCTGATCAGAAATCCCTGTCTCTTCTATGACAAGAAGAAAGGGTGCGTTATTTCTGATTGCTACAAATTTAAAAATAAGCAACAGAAACAAGACAGAGGTACTCCAACTGTTCTTATTTCTAGGAGGTCAAGGTCACAGTCATCTACTGAAAACATTCGTTGGGTCAAACAAACCCCAGTCTAATCTTATTATGGAGAATTATGAACCATTTATGTTGAAAGGATCTATATCACTCATTAGTGATTCTGCCATTCCTGTCCCTATTAAAATTTTAACGGTCACATGAGCTTTTCAGAGTCTTATATTATCAGACACTTTGCTTTTTCTGAGAAATCTTCTTCTGATGCAAGTGTTCTTATTCAAGGAGTAGAGTGGTTTTGTTAATGTTCCTCTCACTTGTGTAAATTTGAAATCAGACTTAGTCTCAGGACCCGTGGGAGTCGGAACAGTGACGTTGTTACCATCGAGGGTATTCATTTATTACCAGACAATAACCTAGCTGGTGCTAAGGTTGTGGTTAATACATTTGTAACTGAAAAGCCTTGTTTGGATCATAAAGTTGATCCTCTCAGTAAAGAAATCCCTGATTTATGCCCACCTTCTGCAGTTACTAGTGATATGGCAAAGAAAGCTCTTGATAATGATGTTGATCAAAATGTATTCCTTTAGCTGACACATATATTGGCCAGCTCTTGATGAGCTCACGTTTGCTAGAGGTGTTGATCACAGTGATCCTCTTTTCACTAATAATTCTCTTTGGTCTAATCAGGGTTACTAACAACAATCACTCAGGTACAAGATTCTGGAATCTCTTTGTCTGTTTCAGAGGGTTATTAGTGAAACTGAATCTGCACAAGTATATTCTGTTATTCTGCTAAAAATTGGGTCCTTATGAGAAAATGGAGACCAGGTGAGTCACTCGCTGGTGACGAGTGGTCAGTGAGCTATCAAATTGTTTTCTTAGTCTAGCCCATGAAACTCCTTTGGCTCGTCAATTTGCGGTCAATACGACTTATCACAAGATCTCGAATCATTTTATTGGCCGATAATTAAAAGATATGTTTTTACATGCTGTAGATATTGTCACACTTTTTATTGGTAGGAAACCCAATCAGAAGATACCTAAGCCTCATCCGCAACCCATTCCTGTATTTGACGAATCATTTAGCAGAATAATGGTAGACTGTGTATGTCACTCACCTACTGTGCTGACTGTAGAAAAGTGAACAGTAAGACCAAAACAGATTCATTTTCATTGCCAAGAATCGATGATTGCATTGACAAAATTGTCAATGCAAAATATGTCACCAAATTTACCTTTTGAAATGATTTTCGAAAATTCCACTCACGGACAGGGCCAAAATAAATTTCTGCATTTTAACTCCAGATGGACTTAGTACTTTTCAAGGTTGGACGAACATGATAGCATCTGGTCTAGATAATTGTGACGCCTACATCGATGACGTCGTAATCTACAACGACACCTGGAAAGATCACTTGTACGCCATTCGGAAAATCTTTGATAGACTCAGTGATGAAAATTTGAAAATTAATTTCTCCAAAAGTGAGTTTTGCCGTGCTTGTATTACAGTTGTAGGACATATCGTGGCATTCAATCAATTTAAACCTATCGATGTTAAGGCTAAGGCTATCTTTAAATTCCCAGTGTCTATCAATAAAAAGCATCTGATGCGATTTTTAGGTATAGCTCGACACTATCGAAAGATTTGCTCCAATTTGTCCATAATTGCTGAACCCCTGACTAATTTGCTGAGTAAGAAAACGAAGTTTAATTGGTCCGAAAAATCTCAGGAGGCTTTTGATAAATTAATGGTCATACTTACGTGTGGACGATTGCTTTCAGCTCCAAATATCAAGCAATCATTTAATATGTCAATTTTGCAAGTGATGCTGGGGTTGATAGAGTGTTGATTCAGGAAGGCAAAAATAGTGTAGAACATCTAGTGTGTTAATTTTCTATAAAAGAAAATAAATAAGCACCAGAAAAATATTCAAAAATCGAGAAGGAATGTTTCGCTTTGATATTGACTTTGCAACACTTTGAAGTATATATCAGTTCAGCTCATTCTCCGATTGTTGTATTCAGTGATCTCAACCCTCTAACTTTCATTGGCAAGATAAAAACAAAAATCAGAGATTATTAAGGAAGAGTTTGATATTGCAGGAATAACATATTGACACCAGGTACATCAATGGAAAAGATAATATAATTGCAGATGCACTCTCACGTGCATTATATTGCCTTATGTATATTTTGTGTTATTCATACCTCATGTTTGCCATGTTCTTTAGTATAATTCTAGTACCAGACCTCATCTTGTTGACAACTTAGAATGTTACAGAAATGAACTTTTGACCCTAAATCTTGGTTCTATTGTTCTATATATTGTTGTTTACTTGAAAAATGACTCATTCTTGCCTGAAAATCTTGAAGCAGAATTAGTCTTATTGTTGTGTTCAGATTTTCATTTGGATGAATTATTTATTCAAATTATTTTCACCGAATATTCAAACTGCTCATCAATAACATTCTTGGACAGAAACATTAATTTGGAATTTTAGTAAAATCAGATAAGATCACTTTCTGGATTATATTGTTGGGATACATAAAGAGACTTTTAGCACATCAACACAATCCAAGCTATTGGCACATTAAAATTTCTGAAAGCTGCTATACCCTCCCTCAACCGTTCTCTATAATTGTGTGGGTTGGTAGAGCAGCAGACTAATCGACGAATAAATAAACCTAGGAGTGAGTAAATGAATAAATGCCTTTATGGTAAGTCTCTTCAACCTCACCA
>JAECUM010009077.1:0-17714 GCA_016617855.1 Megalonaias nervosa
TCACTAGGCTTTTGACAAAATATATAATACTCTCTATGAAGCCCCTTCAGACAGCAGTGTGTATGATATTGCAATCAGCGACGATTGTCAATTAATCAATCAAAACAGGAATAATGCAATTGCACAACAGCATCAAGGGATGAGCTAAGGTCACTAAGGTTGGTATTCAATAAAATATATGATGCCAGATATGTTTATCTAGACAGTACTGGACCTGTTTCATTTTCTTTGGTCACGCGACTACTGTCATTAGTATTTCCCCAATGATTATACAAAGGTTTGCGAAGAAGAATTCAAACAAGATCAAATACCAAATCCGACAGAGAGCCTTGGAACAATAAAATATTTCGTTATAATTCAGATTGATTTGATATTGGAATAAAGTATCATGTTGTTTATGATACAAGTCATTATGCATGAAAATTCCTCTAACAGCATTTACATTCAATAAAAGATGACATACACCATTATATAATTCCGTTAAACAAAAAGAAAAGAAAATAAAAATAAAAAAGCAAATACAAGCTTAAATTGTCGATCTCTTGCATAAACGAGTACTCTATGAGAAAAGAAAAGGCCTACAGATCACAGTCAAAACTGCCATGAAGAAAACATTCAAGTACGCTTTGTAAGATTCGGATGAAAGACGTTCTGTAAAATGTTAACTCTGAAGAGAATTTTGTCAAATGAAAAACATATAGTCCGCTAGACTCGTAAGTACCATTTAGAAACTGTACCGTATTACTCATGCAGTTAATATATAAGAATTGTATTTCAACCCCTTTCCATTTAAAAAATATTAATATATTCTTCTGTGACATCTTATTCTGTTCCACGTTTCCACAAATGTTGATGGGTTATTAATTTTAACCTTGGCGATTTAGAAATACTGATTTCTATCTGTACACTTATTTATACAAATACAAAGCGCCAGTGTAATGCATCATATTGACCCTTGTAGAAAACCTACCATAGGTCACTTTTCTACGGAGAATAATTACTTCCTACTGGTAGAAACATGACCCAACTAGAATAATTAAGATTCCATTGAGGGTATACTTTTTCTACATTTAGTGCTTTGTTTTATAGCTTGAATGTTAATAATTTCCAGAATAAAACAAGGCATAATCATTCCATCAAATGAAATTGCCAGAAGTTGTATGCAGTTGTCATATAATACATATAACGTGGCTCGGTTTGCTTGTTAGAGAAAAGGGAGACGAATGATCCAGATCATCCTGTGTTAATTTATAGTCCTTACTGATAAACATTTCTCTTGTCACCCTGAGTTAATTAGTAGTCCTTGTTGATATACAGTTCTCTTGTCACCATATTAATTAGTTGTCCTTGTTGATATATATTTCTCTTGTCACCCTATGTTAATTAGTAGTCCTTGTTGATACACATTTCTCTTGTCACCCTGTGTTAATTAGTTTTCCTTACTGATACACATTTCTCTTGACACTCGGTGCTAATTAAAAATCCTCGCTGATACGCATTTCTCTTGTCCCCTTTCACTGTGTTAGTTAATAGTCCTTGCTAATAAACATTTATCTTGTCATCCTTCTCTGTGTTAATTAATACTCTTTTTCGACACACATTTCTCTTGTCATCATTCGCTGTGTTAATTAATAGACGTTGCTGATACATATTTCTTTTGTTATCCTCCACTTTAGCAAATCGCATTTTGGCGGCGCCCTCTAGATCATTCCAAATTATTTGCAGATAGTCTTTATATTATAAGAAATCATTTCTAAATATAAACTGTTTTAATTGATTATCTTAGCTAATAACATAAAAATATATTTTGATATTGATGCTGTGCACGATCAATATTATCAATATCTTGATATCACAAATTATAATTTATAAACACTGACGTGTTTTCATTAATGTTAATAAATGAATTTGCACTGTGCAGAATAAAAATCAGGAATACAGTCCTATAGAGAGTTTTAATCTCCAAAGCGTTTCAAGGTGACTTCAAGCAAAGTTAAAGCAATACCTAAAACTTTAAACTGTATACATACATTCCTCGAGTCACCAAAGGTTTTAAGATGGGCGCTACCGTACAAAAAGCCTAATCGAACATATCTTCTAAACCATAATGTCACGGAATGGTATAAATCCCTTTATTTATTAAATACATGTACTCGGGTTTCGTTTTTTGTGTACAACGATACCCGAGGGTGATTTATGTACATTGTACAATATTTCGAAACAGTGTGTTCGGTTCATCATATGCCGCACATGCGAAGTGCTTTCGATGGAAAAAACCGAATACTTCCAGCTCACAGACGATGTAGGGTTGCATCGTCTGTGTATAAATGCCTCACCGTAAGACTAAATCTTTACATTACGGAAGTGAGCAGTCTACTTAAGGACTTACACATCTTCAGTTGCAGAGGTATGTGAGTTGTTTATTAATTTTTTGTGCAAAGTTATAACTATTGTACTACCACGTTTATTTTTGTATATTTTCTATGTAGCTTCGGCTTACGTAGTATAATGCAAACATTTTCTATTCTTGTTTGTGACTTAGCAAGATATTTATATTAGTAATATAAAGCTGCATTTTTAAGAAACATTTAGTACCATAGGATTCTTATCGGACACGGGTAGGTTCATTTCTGAACCTGTTTATTGCTTTGTAATGTTGTGCCGATAATGTAATTTGTATAGCTTACCGTATATAACGTCATTACGTGTTATCGTATATGCCCGTGTCATGCATAGTACACGGTGTTAGATGTATTTTCAGCTGATCGGAGTCAACGAGGTACCACCTGCAGAGCTAACGATAGAAGTGTTGACCATAGCAGCTGTAAAGCTGAACCATAACAGCCGTAGAGCTGAGTGAGTGTGTTGTTGGTTGAATAGCAGGTGATCGGGCGTTGCTGACCGATTGGTGGGCGCTGATTGCTTGATTGACCAAGGACTTGAGTGGTGGTCGGTGACTACCAGAAATGCTAACTGCTTGATTGACCAGTGTGACTGGTAGCCAAGTGTGCTAGTGACAGAGTGTTTTGTGTTACTTCATACATGTAACCTTTTAGCCGTGAGCTAATTTTGGGATTTTGTTATACCCAGTGTTTTGGGACCTTAAAGATATTTTGTATGATATCTGTCCCTTTGTATTCATCATTTTACTATTTGAGTAAAGTACCTCATTCTTCACTATTTGAGTGAATACATTTTACTATATGAGTAAAGCGCATCATTTTTACTATATGAGTAAAACACATCATTCATTTCGTCGTGTGAAATCACTGTGAATCATTAACCTTTTGTCCTTATGCTGTGTAAGGTCATTTATTTGTATTCACATTTCTGTTGCATTATTAGGTTCGTGCGGATTGTGTTAATTTTGACCAATATTTGGATCTTATACAGGCACATATTAATCATAATTCTTTTCTCATTCAAGTCATTCATTAACAAACATTGTATTTGTATCACCATCAAAAGTGTTCTGTTATAAATCCGAAATCCAACCAGGTTATCTTGTTACACATAACCTCGATGTCGAGCGAATAATCGGTTCACATTATGCATCTTTTACAATTTCACTGGAGAATCGTTTTCAAACGTGCTGTTTCATTGCGACTTTTCCTTTGGAAAATACAATATTCTGTCCAAGATCTTTTATGCTAACATTGACACTGTCAAAATACGATTTTTAAACAGAAAAATAATGAGGCTGCTGCACAAATTCTGGTGAACATGGTACGTCCTTCATTTTATACAGCTATGACATAATCCAGTTTGAAAGGAATGACTCTCAGCAACGCAGTAGCTGTGTTTCCAACGAACCTATACTAGACGACCTCAGAGTACACACACATGAGATTCCGTCATTCGTTCTATTCAATAGGGAAGCGAAACACATTTTGTAGAATAAATAGTTGTTGTAAATGATTTTTGAATGCGGTGCTATGTTTGTGTTTCCACTCAGAACAGGAAACAATCTGGGAGAAAATATGATAGCGTTTTAAGACATTGAAGAATTTTTATGGTACTCGATCAGTACACTTTTCTCCAGTATGAGCAGTAAAATAATATGCTGCATTAATGCTCCTGAAGTAAATATTCCATTGGTGATTGTTTTTGGAATCGCAAAAGAGATGATAATCTTTATCTACGTATTCTTAAACTTGTTGCTTGATTATTTCGATAAGGAAAGTGATCTGATCTTCAACCACATTGTTGACTTGTTCTACTTCCCAATGAACTTCAGGTTCCAGTTGTATTTCTTGAGGTAATTTGGGTATGAAGCAACATAATGTATTGTTGGAAAACACATCCATATAATTTAAACGTGGTAATGTTAAGTTCAACTGATTATTCATTGTTCGATGGTTCTGGTCTCAGAAGAGTCATTCGTTGTCAAATGAGACTGATTTTCCAGAAGAAGGCTGCTACTGTGATTCGAAGAGCTGTTGTTCCGACTGGCATGGCGAAACTGTTGTTGTCTTTACTCTCTTGGTATATCTCAATTAAGAACTGGGTAGAAGAAAACCATAATAAATGCTAAGTAAAATGGCCCACAACTATTTATTTCCTTGTTACAAACTAAAATTTCCTATTGCTGCTGCAATGACAATACACCATAATGATTCGACAGAAAAAGACGATTTGAATTTTTAGGGACATGTTCTCCACACCACAAACAGTGGTTGTTGTTGTTGTTATTTGTGTAGTTCTTGAATAAATGAGCTCTGAGTTCTTCATAACGGTAAGAGGTAACTTGTATTTTTGTTTATTGTCGATGAATTGTGAAGCAGAGACCCAAGAATCGAAATTGAGTGACATCCTTTCAAGCGAACTGTTGGCGTCGATGTTTTCCCACTTTGATCGGGAATGCTGTAAATATTGTACGAGTCATCTTCTTTCGTAGTCACTTGGTGTAACTAAAAAGTTAATTTAAACACTTCTCTGTTCATATCTTCCAATTTTACCAGTATGAACCAAATCTCCTTTGCTTAACTCCTTTAACTTTTGGATGATGGATAAGAGGTTCAAAACAATTGTATTGCTTGCAAACACTTTACACGAAAACATATTGTGTACAATCATACATGATTGGTAATTAAAATAGAGGGCTTAGGTTTTTGTTTCATTTGGCAATCATTTGAGCATTTTCTTCTATTCCAATAGATCAAAGAGGTCCTGAAAATGGTTGTTCATTCTACATCTTCCACCAAAGAACTTAAACTTGAACCATACGCATTTTTATCGGTATAATATATGAGTAAGTGAGACTACCCTACACATTTTTACAGAGAGACAAACCAATATTTTCTTAAGAAGAAAAAAACACTCCATATATGATTTATAGCTTCCTTTCTCTCCATCTTGTTTAATGTTTTGTAGAAGACTGTTACTCAAGCTCTCACAGAACATTTTACCTTCTCTCGTTGAATCTTTAGTTTGGCATAGCAAAACAATTCTACCTCAAGCAACATCATCACCCATTAATGTAAAAATCACAATTAAAAATGAAAATTTTAGACTAAAACTGAAATGTAATTGGAAAAATGAAAATAAAAATTGAAAAAATATGAAAATTAATTCCAAAGCCAAATTTGAAAACTAATTTGAAAATGAAAAATTAAAATGAAGTTGAAAATGAAAAGATAAAGATGAAAATTAAAAAAAAAATAAAATTAAGTCTGAAAAGTTAAATTTTGAGAATTAAAATTTTCAAGGAATTATTTAATTAAATTTAGGAAAAACTGTACAATTGACATTCAAATTAAAATGAAAATCAAGAGAAACAAAAGTTTGAAAATGAAAACGTATAAATGGAAATTAATAAATGAAAATTGAAAACGAAAAATTGAAAATGAATATTGAAATACTCAAATAATTTGCTTCAAAAAAACGTTTAGAGTTATTGCAAACTTTAAAACATATCTTCAAACAAAATCGTCGACACCCTCTATGATTGCAAACGTACAAAAGCAGCGATTTTCAAACCGCCCTTATTTCTTCCGACTTACATCCCCTTTAAGCTTCGACCACTATCAGAGTTGCCAATATATCTGTTTATAGTTTAGAATTAATATATTTTTACTTGTAATGTACGTTTAATTATACGTGATACGCAACATATTTAATTTTACAAATTATTTTTGTTATTGAAACAACCGTTTGATAGTATAATATACATACACGCAACATTATTGGTAACATTTTCTTACCAATAACAATAATGTATCACGTTTAAAAGGTTTGCAAATTTATTGCTTGAAGAAAGAACAACTGCATCTTCTGCACACATATGTTTAATCATTGGTCATTCAATACAATAAACAATGAAGATATTCAAATGGCCAGAAGACGTTTCTGTAAATGCATAGTATAAAAGAGCAAATTCAGAATCTACTTCCTGAGCTTCAAGAATGAATTTACAGCTAAATTGTACAGATTCATGTGAAACGCATGGGACAATTGCATCTAACAGTATAGATTTTCGAATCGTTGGTATCATACCTTTGAAAATGTTCAAATGATCAGATACTGACCAAGTGAGAAGACATTATATGATCTGCAATGGCACGACTTCTGTCATTAGTATTATCTCAAATTTCATGGAAGAAGGTCAATGGCACTGTTCAAGACATAGCTAATTTTAACGTACTTTTAGAAGAGCTAATTCCACAAGACGAAATAATTCCTTTCAATTTAGAATCGTGTCATATGTATGTTAACTTTTGTGTATTAGCAGGTGTTTTGTAGCAAAGTATTGAACAGTAAATACAAGACATGACAGTCATTTGGTATTCCACTATTAACATTTAACATTGTAAATATGAGCCATCATTCTAAATTTCTGGAAGTTGTTTTTGGAGTATCTGGAGTGTGGAAAAGTCTCCGGCAGCTACCGAACGACTTTGTTTCTTGGCTAATCTTGACTGTCTTTGTTCATTGGAGGTAAATGGTGTTGAACACGGGACAATCATGTCTTCGTCACAATCGTTTACTTAAAATTTCTGCCAACACTTGTTAGAGAGTGTTGGGTAACACAGAATGTCCTAGTCGTTTGACGCCTTGCAAGTGTGCGATCGTTTCACAACGAAAGATGATTAAAATTTAATTTGATCAGGTTACATCTTTTTCCCGACACACAGAGCACCTCTCGACCTAGGAGAATGTACTCATTTAGTTTTCAATATGTGAAGATAGAACTGACACTAAAGATCGCATTCTGGTCAGAGATTTGCTGAGTCATTCGAAAGTGTACTTCAACCAGATTTCTGGTAACTCCTGTCGAAAATAAAGTAAAGCTACCGGCTTTTCCTGACAGGAAAAAGGACACCTGGCTTTAGATTGTCCTCATCGTCAAAGAAAAGGAACCTCTAAGAAAAGAGAATTGAGGGAAAAAATTAAAGATACCTGTTATCAATGTCAGGAAAAAGAATAGTGACCTTTAGAATGTCCAATGAATGAAAACAAGTAGACTTTGCATTCAGAAGAAGAAACGGAAGAAGAATCCATTCATG
This sequence comes from Megalonaias nervosa, assembly GCA_016617855.1. NCBI lineage: Eukaryota > Metazoa > Mollusca > Bivalvia > Unionida > Unionidae > Megalonaias > Megalonaias nervosa. The sequence continues at coordinate 7,506 of JAECUM010009077.1, forward strand.
TAAAGAAATAAAAAAGGCATGAAAAGCAGAAGAAACAGTAGAATAGGAAGAACCTACGCCACAAAGAAATTCAAAAGAGAAAGACTATAAAATGTGATCTTTTATAGTGTTATGAAATTGTATTGTGATTAAGATCTCATATAGACTATACAAAAGAAACGTAAGTTTATCTTTCTTTTGATTTTTTTTTTCTTTTTGTATGGATAAGATATTCAAACATTTTTACGGACAAACAATGGTGTGTTTTGCAGTAAAGTGGGATGTTTGATGGTACATGTAAATGTTTGATAGTAGATGGCTAGGTGCTGGTCACTCTACCTATTTCGATGGTCAGTAAGTGTATGATGTTGATAACTCAAAACCGCCTGAAACTTTAATTTTCTCATACAAGCACCTTTCAAAATTTGTGAAACAATACTATTAACCTTTTAAAATTTTTAAAAATGAATTGCAATTTTTTCATTTGTCTTTACATATTCAGTCTTCTCTTATTCCGTCTAATTTGTTTATTTTTGTTCATTTGCAAAATATTGAAAATTATCTAATTATTCACTTTAATTTTTGGGAGGGGGATAATTTATAAACATTATTTTTAAAGATTTTTATATTTTGTGGAAATTTTTCTTTTAAATTCCGGTAAATTTCGTATTAGTGTCAAAATATAGTATTACTTTTAAACTTTACAGTATTTTAAATTTGTACGGAATATGTTTCAGACTAAACTGATTCCATATGAGATTTGAAATTTTACTACCCCTTTCAGTCAAGGTTATGAATTTCATACTACTTTTGGTCTAAACCAGTTTGAAAAAATGCTTAGTTTTGTTTTAAAGGAATAGGGAACATACAATTAAAGTTGTGGTTATATTATTCATTTGTTGCCCAAGATAAATTAAATAATAGTTTCGGGCGACCCAGTTACACCGAAAAAGGTTTACAGTACATTATCGGGAATGAATTGCGCGAGCGTTCCGATATGCATATTTGTCGAGTAGAAACGAGGCTGAATTAACGTGATGTCACAGGATCTTTTGCTGCTATCGGCCATTGCTCAGCATCCTGTTGATTCATTGTGCTTGAGAGTAGGCAACTTATTAGTGCTTGTATTCGAGTTTGTTTTTCCAAGAATTTCCAAAATGCCCCACTGTGCAGCGTTTGGATGCAACAATAATTCGACTGGTAATATTTTCCGATTTCCGAAAGACAAAATCCGACGAAAGGCTTGGATCCATTACTGTCGCAATGAGAACTTTGAGCCTGCATTTTTCAAAAGATCAGTATGAAGTTGATCCAGAAAGACGTGCAGAATTGGGATATTTAAATGCCAGGGCAAGACTGAAGCCGACAGCACTACCAGACATTCTTCTACCCCTGGGCTTGGGGGAAGATCTACCGACAGATCCGAGTGCAATTAGTACCACAACTGTCAAACCGCAACGAGTAAGAGGAGCCTATCACAAGCAGCGCAGTGCAGAGGTAAATAAATATGTTGTATACACTAAAATCAATGTAGTGTCCATAATGTAACTGAGGTATTTAAACAATAATATCTGCATAAAATAGAGCTTTGATCAACTCAGATTCTCATGCTTCTCCAGCATTATCACCACACCCAACCCCATGTGCTGCGGAGATTGAATTGTTGCGTAAACTATATATTCCTGGAACATATATATCTCGGAAAGAGTTGTTTGTGATGCTAACATTAGAGTAACAGTATTATATATTTAAAATAGAGTGGAATGCATAATTTCAAGCGTTTTTCACTGTCACTTGAGAAATATGAACCTTAGGCTATGACATGGGATAAACTTCTTTGTGTCCCCCCCCCACTTCCTTTTCCCCTTATGTGCGGCCATAAATGTTATGAATCAGTTGTTGCCATGTGACTACTCAAATGTTTCAATATACTACATAGATACAACAAATGATTTTTCTTGTCAATAACACTCGGGGCTTTTCTCAGGTTCTGCAACAAGCAATGCAAAGTGACAATGCAAATTATGTGCTTGATACACCTGCAAGTGCATGTGATGTGGTAGAGGCAGATGATGTTGAACTCAGCATACCAGCGTTCGCACCATGTCCTCAGGCCCAACCACAAGAAAGAAAACGGAGAGTGAAAGTTATGGCTAAATTAGATCCCAGAAGGAGGTCTCGCAGAATTCAGGTTCGAGTTGCAACAAGATCAATAGCAATTCAGTGTGAGCTCCTAAAACCAACAGAGGATTCAGATAATGAAACTGAACCAAGCAGTGAGGACGACATTCACCCTGATACATATCATGATTCAAAATATGAACCACATTCAGATACTGATGATGAAGAGGACAGCGATGATAACGGTGACTTTGAAGATATGCACATGAACTATAAGCTTGATAAAGATGTAAAACCAGAAGATCAGCAACAGTTTCTGCTGTCTGAGTCTGCTTTGGCAGAACTGACGAGTGTATGTAGATCATGTTGTTTGCCCTCCCAGACTTTTGTGAAATTTTCTCGAGGAACAATGATCACAACAAATTCAGTTTGTGTCAATGGGCACGTTTCAGAATGGAAACGTCAGCCCTGTGATGGAAGAGTAATATGTTTACTGCAGGAGCAATATTTTTCTCGGGTATCAATTGTGCAAAAGCTTTGCTCCTATTTGAGGGAATGAATATGCAAAGTTTCAGTAAACGTACATTTACAAAGTTACAAACATCTTATCTTGAACCTGCAGTTGAAGTGGTATGGGAGAAACAACAAGCTTCCTTAATTTAAGAGCGCACTGGAAAGCAAATAATATGCGGAGGTGATGCTCGTTGCGATTCCCCTGGGTTTTCAGCCAGATATGGGGCTTATACTTTGATGGATTTTTAGGCCAAGAAAGTAATTGACATCCAGCTAGTACAGGTACAATATATGGCTGTCATTAGAGCGTATGTGAATGTCATTATGATAATGTATACAACTTTTAAATTGGCACACGAACGACAGAATTTAAGTTTGAGTAGAACTGCTGAATTCTCAAGGTCTTTTTAACATTGGTGTCTCCACTAGCATACCAGATTTCAATTGTGTATAGCTAGCACAAAATGTGGATTTGGGTTAGTGGGTTATGTTTTACCAATATATAATACTTTTGTATTGTAGTCTATTCTTTGATAACATAACTGCATCCAATTTTATCACGTTGAAAAACTACCTCAAGATAATGCATTAGATCAATTAAATGTTAGCACAAGCGATTGTTAGGTTACTGGGAACTAGACTTGTTTTTTTTTTAATTGTCAGCGATACATATTTAGACTGCTCAGCAAATTTTAATACCTGCAAAGTCTAGCCAGTGCCACCTCCCTTTGTATCCTTGAAAGTGCTGTTAAAAACAATTAATCAACTATGCTGCAAATTGTGCATTTTCTTTCTATTTAAGAGCAACGAAGTTAAAGGGTCCACACATATGGAGACTGAAGGTGGGAAGAGAGGATTGAATCACATCATTAATGATCATGGTTTGACCATTAAAGCCCTAGTTACAGATCGGCATAGAATGGTGCTGAAATGTATGAGAGAGGAGCGAGAGGATATGAAAGACAATTTTGATGTATGGCACTTGACAAAAGGTACGTAATACTATATAGATATTTGTTGCAAAAATTAAATTGAATTTAATTGAAAACATTAAATGTCATTTTCTTACTGATGCTATTTTCATGCAAAATTATTCCTTTGTTTGAATGCATGCTTTTTCATTTTCAGGCATCTCCAAGAAGCTGGAGGCAGCTGCAAAAAAAGAAAGATGGTGAATTGATCGGCCGTGGATCAAGTCCACCATGAACCATGCCTCCTGGGTTGCAGCTTCTTGTGAGGATAATGGTAAGCTTATAGTTGCCAAATGGGAATCACTCATGAACCACATCACAAACAAGCATGAGGACCATTCTACCATCTTCTGCAAATGTGAACATGGTCCCATTTTGGAAGAAAGACAGTGGTTGAAAGAAAGTATGTTTACAACTATAATGTGTATAGAAACATATTCATATGCTTACATTGCTCTATTTCAATATCCAGTTACTGATACTAGCTATTTGTGCACACGTGAGGTATAACCAAAGAGAGAACGAGATTTGGCCATATTCTTATCAAGTTAAGATTTTTTTTCTAATCAGAGATTTGTGTGTGTATATATATTGTTACGAATAGGCTAGTACAAAGTAACAAATCAAAAGAGTGAAGCCAACAAGCTTTGTAAGTTTTAACAAAATAATTTATTTCCCTAGAAAACAAAGTAAAAATATGAAATAGGACTTACGGTTTGTGAATATAATCCAAAAATTAATCCTAGAATAGAAAAATATAAGTCCTATCACTAAACAGTTCAAATTGAATCAAGGTTCGAATCTCAATGAAGTTCCAATATGGAAGGCATTGACGTCAGATGAGGTCGTTGTATTGATGCCAAGAGTTCCTCGTTGAATCACAATTTATAATGTTTCCGTTTAGAATTCCAGAATAAATTTCCACTAAATGTATTAGTCACAGAATTTTTATAAAGAGGAGCACTTGTGTATTTTTCCTAGAGAATATAAATTATTAAATCCACAAAATAGAAGAAGTCTAAATCAACTGGCATCAACATAAAAAACACCTTGAGCTCTAAAGGTGTAAAAATACGGCTGGCCAATCTACTAGAAAACGTCTGTTTTAACCCACGATTTTAGATCATATGGTGACTGACGTGAAGGGGCTACGTGATCACTAATTTGAACAGCGCAGTAAAAATAAATGCCATTTAGCACGTAGCTTAGAATAGCCCTATCTAAGAATCAGATTCTCACGCTGAAAATAAATAAAAAAGAAAGGCTGTTTAGAACTTAGCTAACACGTGGGCCGAACATGACCTTGGTAATAGTCAATCATTTTCATTCAATGTTTACAAAATCGGAACCAAGACTAAGAACTAGGTTAGCTAAAAATAAAAATGAAGCAAACATTGGCGTTTTACACAGGTCAAAACAAAAGACTAAATTTACTGGGAAAAATATAAAATCCAGTAAGAATATTATTCTTACAATAAAATGTAATGAAACAAAAATAAAAAAAGAATTTAAAACTAACAAACAAGCATTTTAATTATATATAGGTAACTATAGCAGCATATATATATATATATATATATAGTTATATATATATATATATATATATATATATATATATATATATATATATATATATATATATATATATATAAGGCTAAGCATATATATTGCTACGTATCGGCTCGTTAAAAAGTAACAAAGAAAAGAGTAAAACCAACAAGCTTTGTAAGTTTTAACAAAAATAATTTATTTCCCTAGAATACACGGCGAAAAGGTGAAAATATGAAATAGGACTTACGGTTTGTGAAGAAAATGAAAACATTTATCCTAGTACTGAAAGAATACAAGTCCTATCACTAAATAATTTTAACTGAATCCAGATTCGAATCTTGATGACGTTCCAAGCTGGAGGACGATGACGTCAGATGAAGTCTTTATACGAATGTCCAGAATTTCACGTTGAACCACAATCTGTACTGTACTATTCCAATTTAGAAGGAATTTCACTGAATGTCTTTGTCCTAAACCACTTGTGTAGTTCTCCAGGGAAAAATAAATTATTATTTAAAAAGTAGATGAACTCCTATAGCTGTCATCTATAACAAGACACATCTCGAGCTCTAAAGATGTAAAGAAAAATAAACTCTTTCCAGCACAAGAAAAATAATACCTTCTTCTCAAGGTATAAGAATGACTCTGACTATTTCACAGGGACCTAAGTGTTTTTAAACCGAACCTAAACGTCATTTCATGCACACGCACGAAGAACGCGTGGTTATTTCATCATCTAACAATCGCAGTACACGATGTATTCACTTATGCTTAGGAAATGACCCTGGCCACAACCAATCGTTTACGCCGGTTGTTTATCCAGTCGGCAACCTAAAATAATGCTTACGCAAGCCGAGAGTCATATTTACGTTCTAAATAAAAACGATGTTTCTTTCAAAATTATCAGATCCCGTGAACATAATCATCATCATAATAAAATATAATGATACAAAAATGAAGTAAAAATAATTCAAATTTTAACACACAAGTAATTAAACTACATGGTCGTAACAATATATATATATATGTATATATATATATATATATATATATATATATATATATATATATATATATATATATATATATATATATATATATGGTTGGGAAACCCAGTGCTATTTATGTCGTGGGTTTATTTTAAGGAGCTTAAATCGCAATACGCCTTTGATTTAACCAAACATATTCATCTTATTTAGCCAAAACTGTAAGCACAGACTGATACACTTGTTCATATACACAATCATTTTTCTTGATTAGGCTCCAGGGCATACAAACTTATGGATAAAGTCGTTCGCAGTCCTCACATATTCAGAGACATCCAGAAGCTATCTCCTATACATCAAACCTATGGCTTAGAAGTGTTCCACAATGTTGTGAATCACTACGCACCCAAGAGCACACACTTCTTTTATGGCTCCATGCTTGCAAGGTAACTAGTATGCAATTAGATTAGACAAAAATGAGAAAGTATTTCTGGTCGGCTGGTCCTAGCACTTTTTCCCCCATGGTGATTAAAAAAAAATGTTGCAGAAATTGATTATTGCATGAAATTGAGCCAGTTTTGCCCAGTACTTTGAAACACTTAATATATTAGATATTAATAATTATATTCTATATATAATGTTTAACAAAATAAATTGAAAAAAAACCTAACTGCCTATCCTAATGGTAAAACCAGCTCAGTAAGTAGCAAGAGTCACTGACCATTTTATTGCGAGTGGGCTTTTTTTAAAATTTTATTTCTTCAGGCTGCATCTAGCTGCTCTGCACTACAATGAAAATTCAAACAATGCACATGCAGTGACCAAGACTGGCCAGGAGCGGTGGAGAGTTGTTTATCCAAAAAGCAAGAAAGGGGAGGAGGCTGTAGTAAGGCACTGCAACGTAGACCCAACCTTTGGTACGATTTTGACTAAATATGTTGGTGGCATATCTTTTATGTACTTTATCCTCCTTTTCTACGCCAAAGTCATTGTGTATATGCTGCTGTCACAATTTCTCAGGGATTATTGATGTCAATTGCAGATTGACAATAGCCATTTTTAATGTATAAATGTTGACCAGTGTAAACAAGTAATCAATGCTGGATTAAGGCCTTGTAGGGCCCGAAGCACTGAAAATATTATGGTACCCCCCGCCTACAAAATGTGAAACTAAAACAAACACTATTCAAAGATAAAAAGAAAAATAAATCAAAATACATGCAGATTGAAATGGTCATACATAATTCATTAATTTCATCATCAACACGTAATTTGAATTTTTTCTGGTGCCCCTATTGGTCTGGTGCCTTAAGCATGTGCTTAGTGTGCTTAATGGGTAATCTGACCCTGCAAGTAATTAGAAGAAATAAAGTAATCTCTAGTAAAATCTGAAATATAAATAAAATAATTAAATACATTTATAGTTCATGGAATAAATTTTATTAAAGTTCATAATGTTGGGACATGGGTTACTATATCATTATGAAAATGTAATAGTTCAGAATTAAGAAAGTTTATTGACTTCATATCTTGGTGCATTTTTATTCTTTAAGGTTACATTGCACCCCTGAAGCAGACATTGCTGGACTTGAGGCAGGGCTTGCCTACATACACAGAAGCATAAATGTTCAAGAAAGGGGTATCTCAGTATCCACCACCACTCACAGCATCATATAAACTGTTTCAAAAGATGAACTCATCAAAAAGCACAAATCACGCTTTTTGAAATCCTAGAATTTTTATGGTGTAGCATATTTGAAGCCAACATATTCCTCTGAGGGAAATGATTCTCTGATTTTTGAAACTACACAGGATGGAAGAACTTTACAGTTTTGTCTGCCTAGCCGATGCCAAATCCATGTGACAAAACGCCGATATGCTATATGTCTGTATGTTCTGAAAATAAATAAAGAATGCATGTAAGAGTAAATCAATACAAGAGTTGGATAGTTCTTCTTTGGTAAATCTTGCTAAATTGTACTTTTAGTACTTAGCGTGTGAATTACTTTTGATATTATGTTTATTTTAATAAAATTATTAATCTTCATTGAATACAGATTTGCTACAAGACGTCATACATGTGAAATGACCCATATAAAACTTCTATTTATTTCAGGTACATTGTTTTTTGAAGACTCATTAAAGCTAGTTGATAAGAAAACATGTTTTTTGTCATGACTGCAACATCATAGTAACATTATTACAATTTATAACAAACCTGGTATTCCTTTCTCAAACGAAGCAGTCATATTATATATATATATATATATATATATATATATATATATATATATATATATATATATAAATGGCACATGAACACAATCCAGGGTATATAGTGTAAAAAAAGTTTAGATATCAGCCCAAAGAAAAGACAAGGAAAGGGTAAAGTCTTTAAAAGTAAAAACTACCTTTTGTTCTTAAAAACTGTTTTCTTTTCATAAGTTCAAGACCATCATAGTTTGAACATCATAATGGAATGCATCCCTCTGCAAAAATGTTGCCTCCATGAGTTGTAAGCTGAAAACACTTTGAAGTTTGAAAATCTTGCGTATAGTTTGTTTTGTAAAATGTTTCCCAAAGATTGTCACAAGTGTAGGAAAATCTGATTAAATATATCAACAGGAATTTTGAAGAAATTTGTATAAGAACAGAAAAATTACTCGTGTATTGGTTCATTATCATCCAAAGGCCCATGATGTTCCAGGTATTCATACAGGGATACTTCCAGAACATGTCTGTTTAAGCAGTTTGCAATGAAACTTTCATGGAGGGTTATACATGTCAGGTCACCCTTCTTTATCTCAATTACCTCCACCTCTTCACAGCATAAACACTCAATTGCCGAGTTCATCATTTGGCAATATCCACAATCACACCTGTAAGGAAAGTGCACAACATAATTTTGACCATTCATGAATGTTTTAAAATCACTTTCAACATTTTTTTAAGCATTGAAAAGGAAAGATGCAGATTAGAAATAGCATGTTGATTCTGCAACTGAAATAAAGTTTGACAAAACAACATTAGTTCTCAGTATGTTGCCTTTCAAAGTTTAGAGTAAGCATTACCAAGTCAATGTGATATTATGAGTAGAATTGTGTTAATAGGTTAATATTCAGTGGAACTTATGATAACGTTTGACCTGTGATTTTTGTGTTTATAGATTACAGAAGGAGTTGATCGTGGGTGCCTATTGACATTGATTATCATAGTCCTGTATTCTGGGTGGACTTTGATTATTTATTTGGAAAAGAAAACATATACTTCACTGTGTGAAAGAGTAAATGTAGTTGAATTTTAAAATAATGAACAACAAAAAAAATATGTGATTACAGTGTACAGCATGTCATTATTTCCACTAGAATCGGTACTCTGAAACAATGCAGCAATTCTATATTTACAAAATCTACATGTGGCTTTCATTGCTTTTAAAAATTATGAAAACTTTGCTACTTAATATCGAAAATGTTTTATTTAGCAAGATATAAACACTAGAATACAGCTTTACAGGCATCTACTTTGATAACGCACACTATCAGTATATTTTAAAAGTTTCAGGCAAGTAGGGAAGGATTATCGAAATTTGGGTCCACCAAAACTTTCAGATTTATACACAGGAGTTGACAAAGTTCCAGTTTCTTTAAACGGAATGTAACGTGCGTATTCTTCATTTTTTATATGATATGAAATGCATGCTATAAATCGGTACAAACCATTGTGTGTTCTCGAGTCGTCCTTCTACACTCAGGAAAATATCCTCTTCATTCGACGAACGTGACGCCGTATCATCACTACCCTCTTCGTTGTTAGTGTTCAAAAGTGGCTCAAACTGATACGGTATAATGTTCACGCTTACAGAGAAGTCCGGGAAATCGTTCTCGCAATTTTCCATGATGCAAAAGGGAAAAGAAATTATCTGAATCACGCTCGCAATCTTCGTAGTTAGCTCGGTTAAGTGGTAGCTATAGATCCTATGACGTCACTGCCGGCCACGTGATACGTATCTAATTATCTCTCAAGCCACTTGCGCGAATAACCTAAATATCTCCTTGTAGTAACTGAAGGGCCCGAGAACGGTGTACGGG
>JAECUM010009078.1:0-33781 GCA_016617855.1 Megalonaias nervosa
AAACCACTAACAAGTAACAATAACATCAAACAAATTATTTTTGAATCGTGTCGTCAGAGCATTTCTTCTCATCAAGTCGATGATGTCGTCTTCCAAAGGGGGTAATCCATACGAATTAAAATACTCCACACAATCCTCTTTTGGGAAGTAGACAGACACCCAGTGGGTTCCTGGGAGATGACTGTCGTCCGTGTTGATGACATAAGCTTGATGGTCTTGAGGTTTGCGATGAGGTAGTTCATCTTTAGCACACACGACAGGATTCCAAGAAGCAGTGTACGAACTTTTGTTCAAAAGGTAATAAAGTTCCCAGGTATCCATTTTTTGTTTACTTGGTTTTTTTCACAGGTAATGATAAGTCATTAATTCAATTCTGACTTTTTGCTTGAAAATCTCTGTCAAGTAACCGTTTCTTCGCCATGTCTCCCAACTCTGAGCTAAGAGAGCTTCGATGCGATAGATCTCAATGGAGGACAGGAATGATCACGCAAGCCTTTATACCACTCATGCAACACTGCTTATTCCGAGATCAAATTCAATGGGAGCAGAATCCGTCAAAGAGGAGACGGGATGAAATTCGACCCATTGGGATTCTTGCATCGTCATCATGGTGGGTGGCATGGCACACAGATCCAGTTCAGACTTGGAACAGGCGCAAGACTCTCGGTGCATCACTTTCTTTCTGTACTTTTTTAAAAATCAAAAACGTCTAAGTCTCGGACGGTTTTTCTTTTCTTAGTCTTTCTAGCTCTGGGGGTGTGAAATCCACTAAAGGGGTGTCTTCGTCGTCAATTTCTGTCTTGTCCTTGCTGTGGCTCTAGGGAAGCAGGAATGACTGACTCGGCAGCGTCTGGAACATTTATAGGAGTTTCTCGTCGGCCCAAAATGTCTTTGCCCGTTTGAAGCAAGACATTTTTGCTTGCTCTCGGGACAGCGACTCTTGGTACTGGCGGTAGTGGTTGATGTGGCTGTGGCTGCAGCTGACGTCGTACTGGCTGTGGAGGCGTCCTCACCTCAGGCTTGAGCTCACAGACCTTTCTCATGATAAGGTGAGGCAGGATCCCTCGCTTCTTTTCCTTCTCCTCTTCTTTCTTTTCTTGCTCTTCCTCCTTCTCTATTCTGTCTTCTTCAGCTATGGCCTCCATAGCCAGCTCGTCCAGGAGGCGCCTGGCATACTCCAGGTGCATTTGAAGTTCCAATAGCTGCTGACCTACGCTCCAAGACGCCCCGACCGACGTGATTGTATGTCAAATTCTGTCCAGTTGTGTTAGTGGACGTTCCATATCCCCAATATTGTGTGGGCCACCTGTGCAATTGATCTAAGTTTCTGAGTTGAAGATTGCCTATTTTATCCTTGTGTAGTTGAAATTTTTGTGTATTAAGAGTACTTTCAATGGCGAAATTATACCAATCAGAAAGGTGTCAGCAACCCTGTGTTTTTGGGTCACGCTTTGTTAGTATTAGTTGTTGTTTTTGATGGCGAAGGGACCACAGGATTAGGGTAGCTTTTGTACGGTGGTGTTATCGAATGAGGCCTTCAGTTGCCAATGGAAGTGCCTCCCGTGTACATAAAAGTAGGGGGTGAGAGTAGAGAAAGGGGGATGGTGGTGGGGGGGAAGGGGATTCTTGGTGGAAAATCTGTAGGCAACACAGGCTTGTTGTTTCCAGGATACCATCCAGGTATTTGCTAGTATATTTTCCCTAGCCCTGTTTTAGGCCCCTTGTGTTAGCAAAGGTGAGGGTGGAATTGGGGGTTAGTAGAGGATGGGTGGAAAGGAGAGCTTGGTTGGAGGAGGGCTTATGGTGGAAACTCTTTTGCAACACAGGCTTATTGCTTTCAGGATTCCACCCAGGTGTTTGCTAGTATGTTTCCCTAGTACCTGTTTTGGGCCCTTTTATTAGATGAGGGGGAAGGAGGAAGGAGAAAGGGGGTAAAAGAGGGGTGTGAGAATAAGGTGATATAAAGGAAAGGAGAGTTGAGGGCGTTGTGGCTTCGAGTTTCCGACAAAAACACCTTCTTACGAGGTGAATTTGTCACTCGTCGCCTTTATTTGTTTGTTTGTCCGGAAGTGTTGAGCCAGTGCTTGCTCGGGGAGGTGGGCCAGTGCTTGCCCTTGTTTGTGCCAGTGCTTGCACGGGGAGGTGGGCCTTAGTTTTTGATTTGGAGGGCTAGTGCTTGCCCTGTGGAGGTACTGGTCCTTCCTGGTTCTGTTCTTCCGGAAGAGCTCGTTCTTGTCCGCCAAGTGGAGGTTGATATTCCAGTCGTTTTCCTTTGCTCATTTGGCTGTATTCCCCAGTTGCCTCTCTCTTGTCTTTTGTCTTCCGTCTTGTTTTGATTATTTTCTGTCAATCGTCAATTTTGAATTGATATTGTGCCCTTCTTGGTTTGTTAATGTCATGCATGTGGGATGGGATGGGAGATGACAGGGGAAGATGAGATAAGAGATAAGGAATATATATATATATATATATATATATATATATATATATATATATATTCCTCATTAGTATTAGTTATTGCTTGCTAGTTGATTATGTGTTGGTTAGTGGTTATGTTAGTTATTGTGTGTGTGTCTGTGCTTTGTTAGTTTGGTTTAGTTGAATATTTTTAGTTGAATAGTGTTGGAGTAGTGTTTATTTTAGTTTGTCGCATGGTATATACAAAGTGTGCTTTTTTTTTTGTAGTGTTGTTTAGTCTAAATTATATTGTTGGTTCTGTATGGTTGGCTTTTGTTGTCTTGGTCCTGTTTGCCCTTGCTATACTTGCCTGTCCCTCGACGCGATTGTGTTTCCGATTAAACTTATTAGTGTCCGTCTGTGGCGTTGTGCACCCTCTTGTTGTTAAAGGTGAATCTCAATTCCTTATGTGTGTAAGTTCCTTTTAGGACTCGCCTTTTGGCTTGGCAGTTGTTGCCATAGTCCTGCCTCCCTTGTTGTTGCTAGTGCCCTTATGTGTCCTTTCGTCTTGGTATTTTAGTTAAGATTTGCCCGTTAGCTGGCCCTTGTGCCATAGTCTTATTCCCCCCGTTGAATATGATGTTTAATGGTATTTCTGGCTCCCTCTTTGTTGCGTTTGGTTTTGAATTCCTTGTACCTTTTAAGGCTGATTTCAGGACTTGCTTTTTAGCTGGCATTTTGCCATAGTCCCTTTTTTGTTTCCATGTTGTTTTTACTTACCCTGTGTCCAGCTTAATCCTGTTGTCATTGTTATGGTGTCTAGTAGTCCTGCCTCTCTCGTCCTTACCATTGGATTTGGATTCCTAATGCCTTTTAGGTTGGTTTGTGGACTTGCTTTTTAGCTGGCGTTTTGCCATAGTCCCCTTTTTAGTCCTGGTGCTGTTGTTGGTATATTGTCTGGTAGGTAAGTGTATTAGGGTTAATTGTTAATTGTTAAGTCTGGTTAATAGGTTAGTAGGATAAGTGGGTGCTGGCGTGTTGGACGGCTGGTAGTGCCTGTCTTGTATCCATGGGTCTAGGCTCATTGTCGTAGTCCTAGTTTGTTATGTTGCTGGTGTTTTTCATTTTTTTATATACAACCATGTTTTCGGATCCCCTTTAGGTACGAAATGATGCTTTTGTAGGCAAGTTCTATATTTGTGCTCTTTATCTTGTCCAATATTTCTGGGTATGTTGTTGGTGATCCAATGCGTTTTTGGTATTCTTGGAAGCTGTTCCGCTGCACATTGTAGGTGGCATATGTGTTGAATATGTGGTCGAGCGTCTCTGCTATTGGGCAGAGAGGGCAGTTGATTGTTTGGTTCCCTTGGTCTTTGAGGTACCTTCCGAAGCTCCCTGTCAGTAGTGTTTTTCCTGTCATGATTCTGTTGATAATCCTTAAGTCATTAACTTCCATGTCCTTTGGAATAATGATTTTCGTGGATACTTCTTTTTGTAGTTGATGGAAATGCCTTCCATTGATGGAGTTGTTCCATATATGTTGCCATTTTATGTTTATTTTCTGTTTAACCTGACTGTAGAGTTCTTGGACGCTGTAGATGAGGAAGTGTGTTTCGTTGTTGTGGAGGTTCTTTTTTGCCACTGTGTCCACTTTGTCGTTCCCGGGGAGGTTTATGTGTGATGGCACCCAGAGGAATTCAGTGGTGTATTGATTTGTCTCGAGTTCTCGAATATGTTGCATCACTTCCTCGAGCATATTTGCTCTGCTTTGTGTTGCACCTGTTTCTAAGGTTTTGAGGACGCTGAGGGAATCCGTGATGATAACATGGCGCTGCTGGGTTTGAGTTTTGATCCATTTCAGTGCTCCGTTGATTGCCCAAAATTAGGCTGTGTAGATAGAGCAGTGGTCTGGAAGTCGAGCTCCAATTTGTATTTGTTGTTCTGGTACCACGATTGCTGCTGCCGTTCTGTTATGTTCCTTGGTTTTAGATCCGTCCGTGTATATTTTAGTATATTTCGTATATTGGTCCTGGAGTAGTTTTTGGATGTCAAGTAGCATCTTGCAGGGATTTTGTTGTTTGGTTCCGAATGTTTGTGCTATGAGGTTGATGTTTGGGGCATTATTTCTCCACGGGGTAGGGTCCTGGATTTGTCGTTGCTCCGCTTGTATGTCAGTTAATTGGAGTTCTGTGCAGAGTGTATGGACTTTCTTGCTTGCTGGTGGGTTTGGTACTAGTTTTTGGTTGAATGATCTTTCGCATAGCTTAGTTAGTGCCTTAGTTGGGTTTGTGTTGCTGTGTATTGAGTTCCTGATGGTAAGTCTTAGGATCTGTTCCTCTCTGTGTAGTTGTAGGGGTAGTTCTCCTGTTAGTAGTTGTAACTCTTGAAGTGATGTGTTGGGTAGTGTTCCAGTACATAGACGGAGACATTTGTATTGGAGAGAGTCCAGTTGGGATAGCAGATTATTGTTGGCTGATGCGTAGACCTGGCAGCCGTAATCCCATCTTGATCTAATTAATGATCGGTATAACATAAGTAGTGTGGGTTGATCAGCTCCCCATGTAGTTCCTTTGAGGTGTTTCAGTAAGTTGATGTCTTGTTGTGCTTTTTTGACGAGATTTTCGATGTGCGGTTTCCACGTGAGTTGTTCATCTAGTAGTAGTCACAGGAAGTGGGTTTGTTTTACGAACTGGATGGGTGTGCCTTGTAGGTAGAGTTGCGGGTATTTGGGTTTTCGGTTGTTGGGGCGGGAGAAGAGCATCCTGACAGTTTTAGTACTTGAGATTTTAAAGCCCCAGTTATTGCAGGCTTTGTTGTATCTGTGTGATGTGGTGTCTGTTGTTAGGGTTTCCTGCTTTCCAGATTCCGCTATCATCCGCGAATTGAGATAGGTTGATTGTGCCATGTAGGTATTCTCCTAGGTTGTTGACCATAAGTTTGAATAGAGTGGGGCTTATCACACTTCCTTGTGGGGTTCCGTTGTCCAATGTGTATGTCTTGGAGAATGCATCTCCTACCCGGGTCTTAATTCGTCCTCCTGTGAGGAAGTTGGAGATCCAGCGGTGCATCTGTCCTGTTATTCCATATTGGTTGTGTTTGGCGATTAGTCCCTTGGTCCATATTAGGTCGAAGGCATTTTCTAGGTCGAGGAATATGGCTATGATATGGCGGTTCTTTTTCCTTGGTGCGTTGAAAACGAGTTTGATGTCGGCTTCAAGTCTGGTGAGTTGGTCTATCGTAGATCGTTTGGGCCTAAATCCGCTTTGGTTTTCCGTGAGTAGATGGTTTCGTTCGTGATGGTGTAGGAGTCTGTTGTTGATCATCGTCTCCATAATTTTGCAGATGGTGTTGGTGAGCGAAATTGGGCGATAGTATGAGGTGAGTTTGGGGTCTTTTCCTGGTTTTGGAATCGCTATTACAATGGCTTGCTTCCAGGTGGTGGGTATGTTGCCAGTGTTCCAGATGAGGTTGATTAAATCAAAGATAATCCGTTGCATGTTGTCAGGTAGGTGTTTGTAGATTTCGTAGCCAAGATTATCCTCTCTCGGTGAAGTGGGTTTCTTGTGGCGGAGCGCTTTGTGACATTCTTGGAGTTGGAAGTTGTCGCTGAGCGGTGATTTGTCGTTGGTTATCTCTGCAGTCTGGTCCTTAAAGAGATGTGGGTATTTTTGCTCCACCTCTTGGCGTTGTAGGATAAAGGTTTGAGTGTGGTTACTGTTGCTGCTCGAGAGTGTAAAATGTTGTCCTAGTTGTTCGGCCTTTTCTTTGTTAGTTTCTGCTCCTGTTATCTGGGGTGTTGTTTTGGGGGTCTTACCTTTCATGGCTTTTATTTTGTTCCAGACTTCTTTCGTGGGAGTGGAGTGTTTGAGTGTAGAGCAGTAAGCTTGCCAGGAGGCTTTTTTGGCTTCTTTAATTGTTCTTCTTGCTTTGGCTTCCATGTGTTTGTAAGTGATGAAGTCGGTGGAGAGTTTGGTATGTTGGAAGCGATTTAGTGCTTTCTTTTTTGCTTTTAGGGCAGATTTGCAATCTTCATTCCACCATGGGATGGTCGTTTTTCCTGTTTTTCCACTTGTTTTAGGTATACTTTCCTGTGCCGCGTCGTTGACTGCTTGAGTGATGTTGTTGTAGTAAAGGGTTGTGTCAGCACTTTGTAGGTCCTCTATATGTTTTGTCCTTAGGATGGCCTGGAAGGTGTCCCAGTCTGCCTTATTAGTTATCCATTTTGGTATGCTGGTTTATTGCTCCTTGGGGTTGTGTAGGTAAAATGTTGTGTGAATAGGGAAGTGGTCGCTACCAAGTGTACTTTGTTGTATCACCTCCCATTCAGTGATCTGAGCAATGAATGGTGTCGCTATGGTGAGGTAAATGGCTGAACATTTTCCGTTGGCCGGGTTTATCCTAGTGGGGGTGCTTGTGTTGAGTATTATCATTTGGTTGGTTCTGGCGTATTTGTCGATGTTTTTCCCTCTGGTGTCCGTATGGTTGCTTCCCCAGTCTATATTGTGAGCGTTGAAATCTCCGCAGATGATGCTGTTGTTGCCTTTGTCTTTGAG
Source organism: Megalonaias nervosa (assembly GCA_016617855.1). Classification (NCBI taxonomy): domain Eukaryota; kingdom Metazoa; phylum Mollusca; class Bivalvia; order Unionida; family Unionidae; genus Megalonaias; species Megalonaias nervosa. The sequence goes on from JAECUM010009078.1 coordinate 6,951, forward strand.
TATTTGGGCAAGTTCCTGAGAGGGGTCGGTGTTGGTGGTCCCTAGGAGGTATATGTTGTAGATGGTGATCTTTTTCTGGCCGAATGTGAGTATAATTCCTTGATGTTCGATAGTGTTGGTCGTAGGGTTCGTGGTGCTGTTAATTTCTGTGATGTTGTTGAGTGTGTTGTGTATGTATATGGCGATACCTCCTCCTTTTTTCCCGTCAGTCCTGTATTTGTGGAAGCTGAGGTCGTATCCTTTAATTTTCGGTGGTGTTTTGTTCTGATTTAGGTGAGTTTCTTGTAGGCATAGGATATCCGGTTTATTGTTTTCTGCGTTGATGGCTGATTGAAGTTCTCCCTGGTTTGCAATTAGTCCCCTGCAGTTCCATTGCCATAGGATGAATTGTGTGTCGTTGTTAGTATAGTTGGTTTTTCTCGGTCTGTTGTTGTCTTGTTCCATAATTGTGTCGTTGGTATTTACGTGATGTTTGCTACTTGTGCAGCTATTAATTGGTTGGGGAGTGGATTTTCTCCATTAGATCATGTAGGGACTGGCAGAAGTCTTCCTTCCTGATTTAGTCTTGGTGGGTTTTTTGTTTTATTTCGTTCAAAAAAATAAGCTAAGTGATCTACATGGAGATATTTTACGTTGACGGACCTGAAGGAAACCCAATACTTCATACTAATGCAAATCTACAACTTGGCGGAAAGATAATACATTAACTTCGTATCGATCGCAGGTCGAATCTTGTGAGCGATCATACCTGGCCATAGGCCAATTGGACCGATTTGGCCCAGACGGGCTCCGCGCTCACAGGGCTCCGCGCGATGGAAGAAAATTTTAAGTTCAACGTTCTATAAAACTTGTTTTAAAGTTTATTTCCAAATGCCGTGCTCACCGGGGAGGGGGGGAAGGGGGGGGTAGGGAGTTGTGTAAATCCAGGGTAATGTAAAAAAAAAAGAGTTGGGTATTCTATGGGACTTTATATTTTGTTCCTCGTTCTAAGTTGTTCTCACAGATGTATGTGAGAGGGATCCAAACATTTTGTAAATATTGTGCAAATAGAGGTTTTAGTCCCAGTCGCGGATGTTGTGGGGGAAAGCTTTGTTATCATTTATCGCTGCATGGAGTAGAAAATCAGTTTTTATGTACTAATGGAAAATTAACATGAACAAAGTTAGCTCCAAATTCAGTTTTAATGTTTTGCAAACAAATTTACACAATAAAAGTAAGAAACGTATGTGATGATTTTGTCTCGGTGTCAAAACCATATTTTAACACGTTTGTCGCTAGGACTAACGTGTTAAAGAACAATAATGTGTCAATGTGAAAACTGTGATTTATCTCTTTAGACGATAAGGCAGGAATATATATATATATATATATATATATATATATATATATATATATATATATATATATATATATATATATATATATGTGTGTGTGTGTGTGTGTGTGTGTGTGTGTGTGTGTTGCATTTCGTAACTATTATGACTATTATGTGCCGAATGTTCATGGTATCGCTGATTGCCGTTATCACTTTTAGATGACCAGGTTTCGCTATTTAACGCCAAATTCGGATAACTGGTCCTTGTCTGAATGGGTCCACTTTGTCTTACAGCTTTATGTTTAATTATGATTAGATAGAAAATATTTATTGATTATGGAACGTGTCCGTAATTCATGGCACAGCCTGCACCAAAAATTCAGCACCGACATTTTGATTAGATGTCTGCTTTAGGCAGCACGTTTTTTCAATTATACCGAAAGTATCATGATGCTTAAATAAATGACGTAGTTCTCGCTTTCTTCAGCGTCTTACGGAACTTCGAGGTCAATCCCACGGATCATCGCTAGAATATACGATTATAGCTGCCGTTAGAACTACCTGATACTTACGAAACGATTGACCTTGAAATTGTGATACATCAAATTAATTTTTCATTGCCAAATTCTCGGTCAATCCAAATGGTACTACGCGGGCACACATCTCAGGCATACTTTCGTCTCGCCTAGCTGGTCAGGAAGCTTTATTGTACGACTACATTCTTTACTTTTTTCTAACGATTTCTCCGTTTTTAAGATGTTCAGTCAATCCAAATATGACCTTGAAGAAAGTTTGTAGAAGATAAATGATATGATCGGATAAGTACTAAATTTTGACTATAATCTGAGTATGTCATTACACGTAACAGAATGCGTAGCAGGGGAACACACGAAGCTGAGAATCAGGTTACTTATTACTATTGGTTGCGACCTTAATAGGCAAGTCAATATCATTCGCCGTGAATTGGTAATATATGTCTTCCAATTGAGGAAATGAGCGGATATCGCCTCTAGGTTTCTGTATATACGTAGAATGACTACATGAGGTAGGGTTGTGTTATTCAAAATGGATGTACAAGTAGTCAAACATGGGATTTGTTCTGGAAATAGTCTGTACATATCACCGAATAGACAACCGAACTCAAGAAGCCTGAGAAATATCGCTACGTGCCTAAACTGTACACCGATCTGTTGCGGACACACTTGCAATGAAAAGATGCGATCTGACCCTAAAACCGCCCATTAACAACAGTATATTTTTGGGGCTAATTTATAGGACTACCTCTCCCCCCATATACTGGACGTGAATAGGCCAATTCAGGAATTACATGCCTTTAGCCCTTAGGTTTATTCTTACTCCGGGAATTTAGCCCCACACTACAACATACACACGACTGACATACACACCCTTTAGCCAGTATACTTTTACTGAGTATAAAAACTGCATTCAGGTATGACACTAAATTGTGTCCTTTCATGTCCCATCTGGGACCCTTGCATAAGGTCTAATGGCACATATTTTGCTTGTTTTCTTAGAAATGGGTTGGGGTGGGGTCTAGCTGAGTAGGGCCGTGAAATACGAACATTTCAGTTTTAGATTATTTTTGTTCTGTGTCGATCGTTCATAGCAGAAATAATCCGTACTTCGATTTACGATTACTCTGAAATAGTCTAGTCTTCGATATTCTCAATAATAATAATAATAATAATAATAATAATTATTATTATTATTATTATTATTATTATTATTATTATTATTTCATTAATGATGTTGTAGTTGCTGCCACTGATTATTTGGTATCGATGGTAATATTAATAGTAGTAGTGGCAGAGGTTGTGACAGACATACTTGCTGGTTTTGTTTTTCCTGTTGTGGAAGTTGTACTTCTTGCTGAAGTATCCATTCTCAGTGAAATTCATTTTTTTTACGGCTCTACCAAAGGGTGTTTTAGAAAGCTTGTCAGTAGGTTCCCACGGGTCGGTGGCTCTTTCCTGAATTTTCCGTGGGGCTAATTTTACAAACACTCTAGTTTGAAATGTGCTTTGTGCCGTGATGAATGCTCATAAAAGGAGCTGTTCTTTTCTCACTTTGCAATTCCTGGGAAACAAAGGTAGTCGTCGATCTTATCCAAATAATAATAATAATAATAATAATAATAAATTATTATTACTATTATTATTATTATTATTATTATTATTGTTATTGTTATTATTATTATTATTATTATTATTATTATTATAGTGTAGTAATGGTGGTACTGCAGCTGCCGATGATGATAACGTTATTGATAGTGGTAGTAACAATAAGAGTAGTATCAACTGATGGTTGTAATTATTCCTTGTTTAGGTGCTGGTATTGTGAAGATATTATTGTTGGTGTCCTTCTTCCAGGTTGAAGTGATATTAAAATCCTTTCCGGTGAATTTCTTATTTATTTCTTCTTCTTTATGTCATAATCATTGGGAATAAAAACCTCAGATAACTCTGTTAAGTACGAGTGATAGAAAGAACACTAATCCTCATTATTAGGAATTGAAAAACGAAACAACTGAAAATTGTGTGGAATGTCTTTCCTGGAACGAGTGATAGAGAGAACAATAACTATAAACATTACGTTACGATGCGCAAAATCAACGTCATAAACATCCAACGTCATGACCTTGCTAACGGTAACGTCCCCGGTTACGGTTGTCAGTTCGCGTGTGTCATTCACGGCTAACAAACGTTTCTTGTTAACTCATGTAATTATTGCATATCTGATTGAACATGCTTCACAAATGAATACATTTCCGGTTCCAAATATTGTGCCAGGCTGCCGTTAGAGAACTGTGTAAGTTTTGGGAACTTCGTTTCAATTTCTACTAAAGATATTGCTAAAGACAATGCCATAGATATGCTAACGCAATGTAATAGGAGGTGTGTGCGAAAGTGACAACATAACGTTGGTAAAGGTATGTATCTATGTATAGGATATATTTGACACGTCAGTACAATACAGACTATGTAGTGCCAATTAAAAGGTAAGATCTGCAAAGCCAACAATACCAAATTCAAAATATATTCAACTTGTAGTAAAACACGACAAAGGAGAAAAGGTAAGAATGTTACAAATCTGTAAATATTATACAAAGTACAAGATAAAGGTGCCAAAAATAAAACCCTTAAAATGTAAGGTGTTGGTCAAATCTAAATTTGTAAACTAGATTTACATATTTTAAGTTATCATTTACAAAATACAATTCCAGTCCAAGTATGTGCATTGATTTAAATTCAATAATATTACAACGTAATACCAGGAGGTCATACAAACTTCCAGTTATTACACACCTGTGAGAAAGCAAGCGAAAAGCAACTGAGAACTTAAGTTGCTCATTTGTGTTTCTTATTTAGTTATTCATTGTCTCTGTTTCCAAAGTGGGTATCTTTTCTTTAGAGAGTGCGAAAACCCCCAAGTGATCAGGATTATAATTTCACGGTGAGCACTGGCATAAAGTGTAGTGTTTCAAGGATGTAATATATGTACAAAATTTATTCATTTCATTCATCGATTTATAATTTCTAACTCGATTGTCACCAAACAATTCCGTATATTGTCATCTTTTCCGCGTTTCAAACCAAACGGAAAGTGTTTTCGCGGAGCGTGCTACCTGTCATTTCCCGAATGCTCGAAGAAAATATTTTCAGTGAAGGGGTGGATGCTAGACCTACATATACATATAAGGTAAACACTCTGTCTTCTGCATCCATTGTATACAATGTCTGCTTCAACTATTTCCACAAAAACGATAGAGGAAGGGGAAAATATGCCCCTATTTCTCAAAGCTCGTGAAATTTACGGAACTGTCCGGAGCTTACGAAACAGTACTCTATGAACCACAGCACTCCTGCTGTGTGAACGATAGATGCTCGCCGCCACAAATACGGACGTCGTATTAATGTTGAAATTCCATTAGGTTTGAAGCGAGAAGGTGACGCTGTTAAGGATAGGGACCTAATGGTGGCAATCGAGTTAAAAGTATAAATCAAAGAATGAAATGACTCTAACGAAAGTTGTGAGAGCATCTTTTGTTGATAATCATAATACTTTACCTGGTTTAATGGGAATATAACAAAAACTGTAGGACTAGTTGTACTAACGAGATGTTAGTGCCTCTTGCTACAGTACAAAAGGGGCAATAACTCTAAGAAAAGTTGCGAGAGCAAAGTGATTTTCATCTAGACACATCTTCCGGTGATCACCATGATACTTGGCAGCTTTAATGGAAATCTGTGAAAAGCTGTAGAACTAGTTGAGCTTACAAGATTGTGGCAGACGATAGGATGTATATAAGGATTGTGTGTGTGAGTGGTACATATGTCTCACCATTTATTTACTATATATTCCGAGTATGGAAGAGTGGCACCTATGTCCCGCCATTTATTTGCTATATACCGGTAGTATGGAAGAATGGTACCTATGTTCCACCATTTATTTACTATATACCCCTAGTATGGAAGAGTGGTACCTACGTCCCACCATTTATTTACTCTATACCGGTAGTATGGAAAAATGGTACCTATGTTCCACCATTTATTTACTATATACCCCTAGTATGGAAGAGTGGTACCTATGTCTCACCATTTATCAAATGCAGATGAGATAATACACAGGCACAGTGTTTCCCTTATCCACTTTTAGCATGGTGTGGTACCATACCCTTCTGCTTTGAAACCATATCCTTTCTTGGGTGCCATGCCATATGCTAGGTTTTTCCTACTTACCGTGCCCTTTGTTGCGTGCATTGCCATATGCTAGTGTTTTTTTTCTTCTACCTACCATGCCGATTCTGAGGTTTGTCCCCAGTGTCATACTTTCTCTTTGTCTCACTTTTGTTCTTATGTTATGTCCTCTCTATTTCACGAATAACATCTAGAAAACAATAACCATAACATTAATAATAATAATAATAATAATAATAATAATAATAAACATTAATGTATTTTTTCAGTATGAAAAGGTGCTTTTGGTTCAAGGGATATGCATTTAAAGGGCCGTTTTTCTCTAGGATGATCACCAAACCATTTTGGTCCTGTATATGTAAATCTCCTCAGGTAATCAACCTTGAATAAAAATTGCGTCACGCTAGTGAGACCAATCATGTCTGTCTAACCTGTTTGTTTAAGCAGAAAAGAAGATCAAGGTAATAATAAACGATAGTAAAGATTCAGTGATACGGTAATAGTACATTTTATTTTATGCAAGAAACACAGGACATCAAGTCTCAACGCTCAGCCTATTCTTCAAAGATGAATCGAGAGGATTCACAGTCTAATAAAATATATTTCGTCACGAAAACCGAACACAGCGGTTTTACTGTTCGGATACATGCGAATCAGGGAATCAGAAACTTTACCAGATGGCAACGTACTGGTATTTCAACTCTCTCGAGGGCACCCCCTCCTGGCTGACACCCGAGGCGGACCGCCCCCTTCGCACCCCTCTTAGTACGACACTAGTAGTAGGGAAAAAGGCTGGTTCTGGCCCAGAGACTACTAAAACACCCCCAAACAAATACGAATCGAGCCCCCCGCCACCACCCACCCACCACCACCACCACCACCCACCACCACCACCCACCCCCCGATTCGTATTTGTTTGGGGGTGTTTTAGGATCTATGATCCATAACCAGCCTTTGTCCCTACTACTGAAGATTTCACCAATATTATTTATAAAGTTCACACAAAATTTCATTTGTCGGATTATTTATAAAGTTCACACAAATTTCATACCCTATCATTATCATACTTTTTTGATAATTGTTTTCCAATCAGGTAAAGATAGGAAATTTCCAATAGATTTTCCAGAACGTTCTAGAATCAGGTAAAGATATGGAATTTCCATAATACTCAATCACGTGATTTTCTAGAACTTTCTAGAATCAGGCAGAAGATAGGGAATTTCCAGAATAACTCAATCACGTGATTTTCTAGAATATTCTAGATCAGGTAAAAGATAGGGAATTTCCAAACGGGTTTTCCAGAACAGCAGTATAAAAGGCGGTGAGAATTTTTCTTCTAGCCATTGCACTGCTACACTTCAAGAGGACATCTTCACCGAGCAAACAGGTAAGTGAACATTTTGTAAGATTATTTATAAAGTTTAGACAAAATTTCATACCCTATAATTATCATACTTTTTTGATAATCTTTTTCATACCTGCCGACTCTCATTGGTAGGATATCTGTTAACATACTGTCAATAGTACGAAACTCGCGTATTAAATCGTCCATATCATATTTTATACCCCGTAAGTAAGATCGTATCTGATCAAGTAATTTTTTATAGATAATACTAGCTGTTTTGCAGGATTTTTTTAGTCATTTTTTTACACGCTGTTGAAAGAGAAACGCCATGATGCTCCACTTGAAATTATACCAGAGCCAGTCATCAATAACGGTAAATATGATATTATCCAAAGTATTTTGTTGTAGTGTTTATAACATTTTTTCACGCACCAAAGTTTTTTTGGTGATAATATCCGTAATATTGCATTAGAACGTCCACATCTTGTTTTGGAATTTCTTTTGAAATGTGATTGAAATCAACTATACTTTTTTTCATTATATGATAATTGTTTACAATAGTGGTTTGATTAAGTGGTTAATTGCGGAGTTTCAGCTACAAATTCCAGACACCACCAGTAGGACGCTGCGGTTATTTTTTTTTTCAGATGCTACCAGCATAAACGTTTCTTCGGTATCTTTATTTAACATTATAGATACAACTCCAGAGAAAGCATCGCTCGAATGACGCCATAAATATGTGGTAAATATACTAAATTTTGCACCACTAAATACGGACAGCCTATATACACCAGTGACTTCTGAGGTATGTTTGATAGTGTTATTTTCCAGTGTCCATGTTGCTGATCCTGATGCTACTGTGTATACCGCATTGACAATCTGCTTGTGAGGAATTTTAATCAGATTCGTTTTAGTAATGATATTAGGAATGCCACTGACAATATCGTTGAGTCTTGCGTTAATGTCAGCGATTTTTATGTCAACAGTTGGTGGAGTTCCAAAAAATTCATTAGTGGTTCTGTTCACGTTTCTGCGAAAATTCATAAACAGTTGTACGTGACTAGAAAAATTAGTATTTAATGTAGTCATTTCATCATTGATTGTTTTTAATGACGTCGTCATCGGGATATTGCTATCATCGACGTATGTTTTCGTTGCAGCATCAAAATCTGATTCTGGTGTTCTAAGATTACTAATACCATTATTATTCATGTTGAGAAATGCACGCATTATACCACCGTTGACTAATACGTACTTAGATTCTTGATCATGGACATATTTTTTTTTTTGTTCCTGCGTCCGTATCTGCGGTTGGGTTTCCAAAGTCTATAATTTATCGATTCATGGTCATGTGATCCGTGAATGAATCACCAGCTTTTTTAACATAATCGTTAACTGACTTACCGGAATCTTGTATCTTACCTTGGTCAGTAAAAGTAATGATATTAACAACTGCGGTAGGAATTCGTATAAGTACATCTGACAGTTGTACATTACTTGTCTTCAATCGTCCTTGTTTGTCCTGGAAAACGACGACTTCATTTTGATCTACACTTGTGACATTTAATAAATTATCGATTTCATTTTTGAGCTGATCAAGAGTTGCATACTTTGATAAGTCACCTTGCTGAGCTTCAGTCGATGAATCTATCAATAATGTTCCAAATTTCGTATAATAGCTCATATTATATAAATTATATTACATAAAATTATATAACAACCAATGGCGACGATATTAAACTTTGATACAGAGCGGTTGGTGAAACATAAACATAACAATGAACTTCCAGATTGTCATTATCTTATTGTTGGGCGAACTGGATCGGGAAAAACAAATTTGCTTATGAACTTGCTTCTCGGCGATAATTTTAACTACGATCGAGTTTATATTTACACAATTAATCCGCAGCAAGATAAGTACGAGCTACTAAGCAAATATAATGACAAACTTCGTGATGACTTTGGTGCTGGTGAAGATTTTTTTATTATCAAACAACCAGAAGATCTTATTCCAGTTAATCAACTTGATTCGGATGAACACAAGATAATAGTATTTGACGATATTCCGTTAAACAATGTAGAAATGAACAAAATAAGATCGTATTTTTCACTGTCGCGAAATAAAAAATGTAATTCCGTTTATTTAGCTCACGGTTTTTATAATGTTGACAGATTTATTCGGCGAAATACCGGTTGTTTTATATTATTTAAAGGACTGGACAATGTTGACGTTAGAAATATCGCTAACGAGCAATGCGGTGATGTGACAAAAGATAAATTTATCGAATTATATCATAAAGCTACAAAGGACAAATATAAGTTTTTCTTATTTGAGAAACTTACAAACGATCCGACTAAAATGTTTCGCTGTTGTATTGACATTTACTTACAGTAAGGTGCTTTCCACAGAAAATTATTTATAATTTTTTCAATTTTATAAAATTTATATATAATAATTATGGATAAACGAGGAAAATATAGAAAAGATATAGAAGATCTAAAAAAAAACTTGCTCAATCTCAAGCAGCATTTAAGCAAAAAGTACAGCAAGCACGACGTGGACAAGTAACTGCTGCAGAAACAACAGCTACGATTCTCAAACCAGTTACTGAAGCACTACTTGGAAGACAACCTGAAACTTAACCACTATCGGAAGAAGAACTTAAGCAACTACAGGAAAAAGGTTTGGTTGGAATTGTCAACGAACAACAAGAAGCAGCTGCTGCAAAAATTGTTGCTAAATCTGCTGAAGAAAGAAGAAGATTAGCTGAAGAACTTACAGCATATATTCTTAATCCTGTTGCTAGACAAGCTGAAATAAATCGTCTGATCAATAATCCGCTCGAATTTGAACGACGATTAGCAAGTTTAGCAGTTGGGCCGATTAGAAGTAAGTTAGAAGATATCACGAAAACAATTGAAGAATCGGAAGATGTAGTTAAGGAGATTTTGAGGAAAGAATCTTATCCAAGAGCATTATCACAATTTGAAATGGACTTAAAAAATATAAATAACAAAATAAGAGATGATGAGTATAAAATGTTTAACTTAATATATAAATTTAAAGATTCGAGAATATACGATATTTTAAAAGAAGAATATAATGCTGACGAAAAAATTGCACGGTTAACGCAAATATCAGAGGATAATAAGAAACAGATCGATTTAGTGGTACCTGAAATAGAGAATATTACGAAGCTATTGGAAAATACCGACAAGGTATTATCGCCGATCTTTATATCAAAGCTATTAATCGAATAATTGATGAAAAAAGATCGATCATCACTCTAATGTTTTGAGTACCGTAGGAAAAAAATTAGATTTAGAAAGAGTACCAGCTGCGAGTCTGGTGGAATCTGAAAAACCACCAGTTATATTGCCAGAGAAAATTGAAGAACAAATAGTTATATCTCCAGAGGAAGCTGAAAGAAGGAAGCAAATTGAAAAAAATAGAAAAATGACAGAAGTTATAATAACAAAATCCGAATACAAAGCGTTTATAAAAAAAAAAAATATGATATTGAAGATATTAATAATATTGCTAAGTGGCCACAAGAGAAATATGATGATCTTATTGAACGATTAAATGATATTCGTGAAGCTGGAATAGAAGCTCATGGTAGAATTAGTAAAGCTAAAATAGAAGATCTTGAAAAACTTTTTGAACGATTTAGAGATGCTATTATTGCTTATAATTTAATACCTATAGCGAAGAAATTTAGATCTGGAGAATCTAAATATGTAAAATTTTACGACGAGTTTGAATATAATGAGAATCTTCGCATGAGTGAAATGAATAAAAAGACTGGAACCGGTGTAAAAATATTTACATCAACCGCTGAAATGATAGGCAGATTAATGCTGTTGATATCGTTAAAGGAAGCTGGTAATATTAGTGTTGAAATTATTGATATACTTGATCATCTAAGATCGGAAAATTTATTAACATCTGACGAGTACGAAACTTTACACCGCGATTTAATATAAATCAAGGCGATTTAATATAACAATTTTGTAAATATCAATTTTATAAAAATATAATAAATAACAATGTCAACAACATTATTACTAGACTCTAGTACGGCCGCAAAAGATAGCGCAAATTTTTCAGTAAATTATATTCCGCCAATACAGCTTGATACTGAAAAACAGTATGAAATTGGACTAATTTCATGTACGTGTTGGAATTCGATATCTAACGTAAAAACTGGTGTCAATGATGAATTTGATTTTATAATTCCGTCTATTATAAGAGATAGATGGAGAAAAATTAAGATTCCGCAAGGAGCTCATAATGTTACCGATTTAAGTAAAACAATAAAAGAAATTATAACAACGGCGGGCGGTGTAGCTGATAAGTTTGATCTAACACCAAATTATAACACGTTAAGAGCCAGATTAAAATTAAAGGATATGTTAATCGATTTTACACCAAGAGAAAAAAGTATTGCACAACTGATAGGATTTACTGAAGAAAGTTATAGTGCTGGTGATCAAACTTTTACATTTGACGGTGAACTGCCGGTAAATATAACTGACGTAAACACAATATTAATAAATTCCTCCATTGCTTCTGGATCTTACTCAGCCCAGGGCAGTAAAGGTCAAACAATATATAGTTTCTCGCCAGATGTTCCACCAGGTTCTCTCATGCAAATTAGTCCACGGCAAGTTATTTATTATCCGCTAAATGTTGAAAATCAAATAACAACAATTCATATGCAGTTGACAGATCAATCTGGGCGACAGCTGGATCTAAATAATGAGGTCGTTACCTATTACCTACACTTACGCGCGCAATAGTAAACATGTTTTATAAGAAAAGCTAAAAGATTTGGCAATAAAAATTATGCAACCTCAGATATAATGAAACAGAGAATAAAATTTCATAGAAGAAAAATAGTTGGGGGATTTTGGGGAAAAATAGTTACTAAAATTATTGAAAATATTCCGGGGGTCGCGCGTAAAGTTCCACCATTGCACTTGACGCAGGTAAAGCTTATGCAACTGGAGCTGCATCTGCCGCTGGAACTGCGGTGGGACAAAAAATAGCTGAAAAAATTAAAGGTGTGCCGTCTACATCTGAGATTAAACAAGTTATATCGGAAATCGCTCCAACAAAAAGAAACTCAACGCTATGATAACAAAAGAAAAAAAAAGAAAAAAATTATCAGGAAAGGGCGAGCAGATCATACAAAAATTAATATCTAAAGTAACGTCGCCGCAATAAAATTTTATATAATCTAAGAAATAAAAAATGTCTGTTAAAAATTATCTCGATTTAGTGGAAACTTATGACGAGGACAACACAGTAACAGAATTTGAGTATGTTGAGCATCTCGATGAAAATTCTAATGAACCAAATAAAGCTGGTATTAGAACATTTAATACTCCAGACGAAGATGTATTTCTACTTCCTCACAAAGCAATGTTAGAAGTTCGCGGTCAGATTATGACAGTGCCCAATCCGCCTGTTGCAGTTGCAGCTGGAACAGAAGTAGCTCTTATAAATAATGGCTGGTGCTTATTCAAAAGTGCCCGATATCAACTGGCCAATCAAACCGTCCAAGATATTTCAAGTCATTTACAAGTTGCAAGTACAATCTTAAATATTATTTCGTTTTCTGATGATTATTCAAGATCAACCGCAACGAACATGATGTTGTTTAAAGATACTGGAACTGGTGGTTTAGCCGTATCAAATGAACTTTTCTCCAAAGGTGTTTTAGTACACGGAGCTGATGCCGCTGCAGATGTTGCGATTGTAAGAAATTTTCTTATTGCTAATGCTAACAATTTTGGTATAGCCGCACCAGATGCAGCCGCTAACGCAGACGCTACAAGACTTTCTCTTACTGCTGCTTGTAATAATCTTGGCATAACACCACCAGGAGTAGCTGCAGACGGTGTTGCAATGTTAGATTTAGTTAATAAAGCAATTAGCGTAAAAAATATACGTTACAATGAAGGTTATACCAGAAGGAAGGCACTTGCGGCAGGATCACGTCAAATTACAATGATGCTGCCATTAAGTACAATACTTGGATTTTTTCGCGATTATGATATTTAGTGGAGTTAAACATACACTTATTTTAGATCGGGCAGAACAAAACGACTGCTTGTTTAGGTCAGGCGGAGCTGATGTACAATTTATCATAAACAAACTTGCGTTGTGGATCCCACCAATAACGCCGTCGATCACTAAAATGTCGGAATTAAATAATATGCTTGAAAACCACACAAACAAAATTTATTTTCAGCAACATAAAATATATCAAACAGCAGTTCCAAATACTACAGACTACACATGGCGAGTCATAACAACATCAAGCGAACAACTGCCGAGACATTTATTTGTTGTATTTCAACAGCAAGCGCGACGCGGTAACCAACAACAAAATAATGCAATATTTGACCACGCCGATGTTAGACGAATATATGCTAGACTAAATTCGAAGCAATATCCGGAACGAGCAATAGAATGTAATTTCGCAGATGACGCTAATAAAAATATTACTCGACCTTACATGTATCAGCTCGACGCAGTGCAAAAATATCAAGATGTTGAAGATGGATCTCAAATATCAGTAGAGGAATTTCGTACACTTTATCCAATATTTTATTTTGATGTTAGTAAACATAGCGAGCGAGCAGTTGATTCGACAGCTGATATTGAAATTACTTGGACACTTGGAGCAGTTCCAGCAGCGCAGTTGCACGTATATGCGTTGGTGATCAGCGACAAATTTATCACGATAGACTCTGTTGGAGGTAAAATGACCGTACAAGTTTAATCTGCAATCTGTATATAAGATGACAAAATATATTATAAAAGAAATATATGTTACTGATGGTCAAGTTAAAAAATTAGCAGCTGCTGTTGCAAATCAGAGACAGGTATCATTAAAGGTCAACCCTGACATTTCCAAGGGTATTTTAACAAAACTGATGTTGACCAAATAAAACAGGCGAACAGGTACGATCGCAAAAAACCTTTTGTTTTAAATTAAGTGCCGCTCAAATAACAGCGATGTCAAAACAAGGTGGTTTCTTCGGTCCGGCACTATCAGTATTAGCTAGCACAATAATACCAAAAATTGTACCTATGCTAGGAACGCTTGGACTAGCAGCAGCGTCTGGAGCAATATCTGGCGCAACGAAAAAAGCAGTTGAAGGTCGTGGTATCATTCGCGGCAGTGGTATAAAGAAAATAGTCTAAAGATAAATTTTATGTGACTGATAAATATAATGCCACAACGAAGAAAAACAGCAACGAAAAAAAGAAAACAACGAAACGCCGGCGGACGAAACAAGGAGGATTTCTTCCAATAGCTCCACTTATAATGGGACTAGGGGGAAGTATACTACCAAATATGCTAGGAATAGGACGTGGACTAACATTGCCGGGAACACGGCCACCACGCTAAGTAACTTTGATATACTTGATAAGTTAGGATCGATTCCCAGATTTCACGGAGTTTATTCTAAAGATGAACTTACTAACATCACAGGTGGTTCGTGTGTGATCAATATACAAGATTTCAATGACGGCTCCAGTACACATTGGGTAGCAGTTTATAATAACAATTATTTTGACTCGTTTGGACTTCCTCCGAGCGACACAATAAAAAAATATATAAACAAAAATATAAAATAATATATACTTCGTCCAATCAACTTCAACCTTTTGGAACTTCTGCTTGCGGATATTATTGTATAATGTTCATTAAACAAATGTCCCAGCCACCTGACAACGTCAGGGAATTTAATTTTTTAAAGTTTATTTTACAGTTTAACAAACAAACTTCTCACGCTAATGATGAGATTGCTATTAATTTTTGTAAAGCTATCTAAAAGCCTGCAATTAATTTTATCTAAACCTGTATATAATGTCAACATATTGTCTCAAATGTAAAACTAAAACAGAAAATATTAATGAAACAACAGAAAAAACAAAGAACAACAGGACGATGCTAAAAAGTATTTGTGCAATCTGCGGGAAAATAAAAAGTATGTTTTCAAAGAAATCGTCCGGAGCAGGTTGCCCCGAAATTGTCAGGGACGTTATTTTAGTAGATGATTAATAAGTAGATTATTAACTGACTGTCTCTGACAAAGATAATTACCCACTGGTTTTTACTTTTTTGGGTGAAAACTCCAGCATTTTTCAATATAAACTGACATTATTATAAATCTGAGAAATATTTTCTGAAAAATTGAATTTTGTCCACTTTTTTCACAAATTTTACTTTTTTAACCACATTTTACTGGTTTTTCATAAATTTTTCGTTAATTTTTTGCTGGTTTTTTGAGAAAATATTGAAAAACATGAAAATTTATATTGAAAAGTGCTAGGGTTTTGACCCTCGAAAAATCAGAAATTTGACAGAAAAAAATTTATCAAAAACAGGGTAAATTGGTTGAAAAATTCTAAAATTTGTGAAAAAAGTGGACAAAATTCAATTTTTCAGAAAGTATTTCTCAGATTTATAATAATAATGTCAATTTTTATTAAAATGCCTGGGGTTTTGCCCTCAAAAACTCAGAAAAATCGTTAAAAAACAGGGTAAACCCCCTGGGGTTTTGACCCTCAAAAAATCAGAAATCTGACCAAAAAATGAATAAACCCCTGGGGTTTTGACCCTCGAAAAATCAGAAATTTGACAGAAAAACCGGTAAAATTTAATTTTTCAGAAATATTTTGTCGGTTATAATAAAATTATTATTTTATAAAAAATATTTTAGTAGACGACTGAAACACAATTATTGTAAAAGTTATTTAAATAGAATGAGATGCAACTGCAATTCCGACAGAGATTTATGTCTTGAGTAAAATAAAATTGTTACATACTGTCAACGTTGTAACAACAGAGAAATAATTGGAACAGGTATAGATATACATAAAGTAATTGGTAAATTACCGAAACCAAAAGGCGGTTGGACACTACCAGGCCATAAATATACTGGACCTTATAATCCGCTAGATAAACAACTAGATGAAAATGATAATCCACTGCCAGGACAAGAACCTTACAATCAAGTTGATGCAATAGCAATGCGCCATGACATTTGTTATCGTGACATTGAACGTCCTGATAACGTTCGTGTAGAAAGTTCAAAATCAGACTGTGATAAAGTAATGTTAGACAAACTTCATGATATGGAGCCGACAATGCGAGAACGTTTTGATAGAAGGCTGGTGCAGGGTTTTATTGGAGCAAAATATAAATTAGGACTTGGGAAGTCTCGACTTAACAAAAAATCGTATGATGAAATCGTCAATGATAATAATATGAAATCGCTTGCAGCTGAACTACACAAACCTAAAAAAAAGTTTATGCGACGTAAAGTTGTTGCGAATGCTGTTGATGATATCTGGGCGATAGATTTAGTTGATGTCTCAAATCTTGCTCAGTTTAATGATGATAAGAAATATTTGTTTAACGTTGTAGATGTTTTTAGTAAATATGCTTTTAGTGTACCTGTTTCGGATAAAACAGGAACGTCGATAACAGATGCGTTAAAACAGATTATCGTTAGTACAGAAAGAAAACCAAACAGAATCTGGACCGATCAAGGAGCAGAATTTTTCAATAAAAAGTTCGAGCAGTTTTTAGAACAAAATAATATCAAAAAGTATGTTAGAGGAAACGAAGGTAAAAGCGTTGTTGTCGAGGGATTTAATCGCACGCTGAACGAAAAAATACACAAATATTTAACAGCTAAAAATACAAACGGATATATTGATGAGATTCCGCAGATAGTTGACGAATATAATAACACGAAACACCGAACCATTAAACTGTCGCCAAACAACGCAATCAAAAATCCGATATTAGCAAATGAAAACATGTACCGCAGACATAAATTTAGAGTGGGTGATAAAGTTAGAATTTCTCTGACGAAAAAAAAACATTTGAAAAAGGATTTGCTCCAAACTGGAGCGAAGAAGTATTTGTTGTTGATAAAGTACTTTTAACAATACCCGTAACATACGCGTTGAAAGATTTGGCAGGGGAACCTACAACTGGCAGTTTTTTTACGATCAGGAACTTCAGAAAACTTCTCAAGACGTATTTGTTATTGAAAAAGTTATTAGGAAACGCTGCGACAAAAGTTTAGTTAAGTGGAGAGGTTACAGCGATAAATTTAATAGCTGGATGCCAACTAAATCGATGCAAAATTATTTATAACGTTATTATAAATTTGTTCGTATTTCACAAGCACAGATTTACATTTAATAGGTTTACATAACGAAATTAAATGTAATTTTCTTTCATTATCAACTGGCATCAAATTGAATATCTTAGCAAAAATGAAATCGTATTTTATGCTCCTTTGCGGGCCAGTTATCTTTAGATTTAAAAACGGTTTGATAAGCTGCCAAAATGTTTGTTGTTCGGCAACAGTAAAATTAAATTTTATTATTTTTTTTTAGCAATATGATACTTAACATTATATCGTCCAGTTGTCGGTCTGCTGTAATTTTTTCTGTCAGCGACGGCGACTATCTCATCTTCATCGTCAGATTCGTTGTTGTACAGAATATCATCTTCGCTATAACTAGCAGATTTGTCTATTATATAGCTGGTGATTGTAATATTGTCTGCGACGTTGTCGTTAGCGATTGTATCGCTTGCGATTGTATATTCCGCGTATATTTCAGCAAGTCGTTTCATCAAGTTCATATTATAATATACTTTTATTTAATTTATTGTTATAAGATGACCACAGAGATGAAATCTCCTGAGGTAAAATATCAACAAAAAGTTAATATATTAAACGAACTACCTGAAGCAGTGAGAAAATGTTTGTCGGGTTACAGTGCATATTCTGTTGACGTTATTGTAATGCCTAGCGAAAATGATAGAATATTACTAACAGCAGCGGAAAAGGATAAACTTAATGATAGCGCAGTAATGACGCTAAAATTTGATCGCGATGATATTATAGCGTTTGCTCATCATTGTTTAACCAAAAGGCGCTTACAAAGATCATCGATCCTATAAGCAAAGAAAACCCAAGTATTATGTTTTCTTGAAAAAGCTGATCTTATTACTCCATCAGCAGCGAATTTTACTGCTCTGGGATTAATATCAAATGTTTTGCCGCAGCTGAAATTAATTTAAAACTGATTTTCTCGTCTTTTTCGAGATTGAATGAAACAACAGGTTTTGCCGGATATCTAAAATTGGCACTACCACCTCGTCCTTTTCTCACATTTTCCTGCTGGGTAACTAGTTCTAAATTTTCTATTCGATTATCAGTTTTTATGTTATTGATGTGATTAATAACCAAACCATTAGGTATAGGTCCGTTAAACGTCTCATAAACAAAACGATGTGATAAATAATCACCTCGATCGGTCAGTGTTCCTCTGACAGCTATCTTGAGATATCCCATATTATTCAAACTTCCAATAACATTTTTTTTTGAATATTTCGAATAATTCCTTTGTCATTTGCCTCATATAAATCAAATGCTGGATGAGGTTAATACTCATCTTGTAAAGCTAAATTTTTAATATTATCATCGCTAATCGAACCATTTACTCTATATACTCTTTGTCCTTCTGGAATGTCCTCGCAAAACAAAGTATAAATAAAGTATAAATAAAATCTTTTCTAAACATTTCATTTCTATCTGTATCATCACCTCTCACTGAAATTATCATTCCAGCTGGTGTTGGTTTACCAATAGATTTTTTAGATTTTATGTTAATTACCGAACCTAATGCATTTCCAGCTTTCTAGGATATACTTCGGATGAACATGATAAGTTTCTTGCTCCTCCGCTGTCAATCGGATATATCTCAAACTTTCTGTCATTATATTATAAGGATTTTTTATATCTCTAATTGTTTGTTCAGCTGGCGTGCGGTGAGTTATCGATCGAACAACTAATTAGAGATATAATATTACACTATATATAGCAATGCTGAAGTTGCGAGATATTGCTAAAAAGAGCCTTATGGGAAAACCTGAAAAAATAGCGACTGCCTTTATAGGATTTGACAACAGTTATCGGTTCGATAAACAAATCGTACTGGTAAATTTTACAGCAACAAATCTCTATCATTTGCTAGAGTCAACTGTAAAACGTGAACTTAAAAAAACATAAAGGTCTGAGGATATTAGTACAATATCACGTTATATTTTCAAAATTACTTGTGACGGAAGAATCGACTGACAAAGAAATTGCAGACCCTTATATTAATGCAAAATCAAGGCGTGTTTTGCTTGGGACTGATCTTTTGTCTCTAGCTAATGAAATACACCAAGAAATTTGGAAAAAGATAGAAGAATTTACCGAATCGGGTTCGGGTTGGAAGTTTGAAATTATTACTGAAATTTTATTTCACACAATAAAATATAACGTATTACGCGGTAGCTCGTATACTGACCTACCACAAAAAAATAAAAAATAAAAAATGCTGTATAAACGTAAAGAACGTCGATAACAGATGTTTTCAGTGGGCTATTCTTTCTGCGCTATTTCCAGCAGAAAAACGCGCTGATCGTGTTCACAAGTATATTAGTCACGTATCAAAATTAAATTTTAATGGCATCGACTTTCCAGTTGCAGAAAATCACATACCAAAGTTTGAAAAGCAAAATAATGTTTCAATAAATGTTTTCGGACTAGATGAAAAAGAAAACGTCTATCCGAGATATATTTCAGAAAAAGCTTCACAATCAACGATAAACTTGCTGTTTTATAAGAACCATTACTTTTGGATTAAAAACTTTAATGGACTAGTTGGCGGACAGTATAATAAACGAAATAAAAAAAAAGTTCTTTTGTTATCGCTGCTTGCACGGTTGTAAAGACAATGAAACATTACAAAAGCATTTGCGCTACTGTAGTGACGTACAACGAATAACGATGCCGTCCAAAGAAAATAGTTTATTGCAGTTTGTTAATCACAATCACAAACTAAAAATTCCTTTCGTTATATACGCTGATTTCGAATGCTTACTTCAGCCTGTACTTGGCGTAGAAAATAATCCTAACCAATCGAGTACAAGAAAAACTCAAAATCATGTTCCATGCGGAGTAGCGTACAAGATAGTTTGCTGTACTGATTCGAGATTATCCAAACCAATCAAATTATATCGTGGTAAAACTCCAGCTGTTTGGCTCCTCAAGCAGTTAATTAGCGAAATTAATAATATATTTAATCGTTTAAAAAGAGTAACTCCAATGGTAAAGCTGACATCTCAACAAGAATCTGATCACGAGCAAACGGAATTTTGTCATATTTGCGAAAAAGCTTTTGACTCGCCTGATAATAAAAAAGTACGTGATCATTGTCATTTGACTGTGCAATATCGTGGAGCGGCTCATGATCAGTGTAATTTAAGGTTTCACGCTCCAGATTTTATTCCAATTGTTCTTCACAACTTCCGAGGATATGATAGCCATATTATCGTAGAAGCTTTTGGTGATCCCGACACAATATCTCGTTTAAAACTTGATAACGTAATCAAATGCATTCCAAATAATTTTGAAAAGTATATGCCAATTACTTTAGGTAAGTTGCGTTTTATTGACAGCCTACAGTTTATGGCGGCATCATTGGATGAGCTGGTAAAAGGTTGTAGCGAGTTTGATAACCTACGAGACTGTTTTGGAGATAAATATAATCTACGGACTAGAAAAGGAATTTTTCCGTACGAGTATCTCGACGATTGGAGTAAATTTGATGAAACCTCGCTACCTAGCAAAGACAAATTTTATTCACAGTTCAAAAATGAAAATATAACCGATGACGAGTACAAATATCCACAAGGTATTTGGAAAGAATTTGATTGCAGAACATTTGGCGATTATCATGATTTATATTTGAAAACAGATGTTTTATTACTAGCAGATGTTTTTGAAAGTTTTCGTCGAGTAAGCTACAGCAATTATGGACTAGATCCTTGTTGGTATTAATCTGCTCCCGGGCTGTCATGGGACGCTCTGTTAAAATTTAGTAAAGTAAGGTTAGAATTACTGACTGACGTTGATATGTTCAATTTTATCGGAAAAGGTATCCGAGGAGGTATTAGCGTGATAACAAAGAAATATGCTGAAGCAAACAACAAATACTTGAAAGAGTATAATCCTAAGCTTCCTTCGAAGTATATCATTTATCTAGATTGTAATAATTTGTACGGTTATTCTATGGCAGAACCAATGTCTTTTGGTGGATTTCGTTGGATTACGGCTGAACAATTTCTATCGGAGACAAAAAAGAAGATACCTGATGATGTTTCGTATTTCGTTGAAGTTGATCTCGATTATCCAACTTGGCTACACGATTTACACAACGATTATCCTTTCTGTGCGGAATCAATGATCAGTAATTATAGTATGTTATCTCAAGAACAACAAGCGACAGCATCACCAAGACAAAATTCTACGGTAAAAAAACTAGTACCAAATTTACTCAATAAGCAAAATTATGTTTTGCATTATAAAGTTTTTAAACAAGCAGTAGATGCTGGTCTTGTTTTGAAGAAAGTTCATAGAGTTTTAAAGTTTAATCAGTCGCCGTGGATGAGAGGTTATATTAACTCGAACACTTCGAGAAGAGCTGTGGCGAAAACTGATTTTGAAAGAAACTTCTTTAAGCTTATGAACAATTCCGTTTTTGGTAAGACGATAGAAAATATTAGAAAACGGGTAAATATCGAGCTAGCTAATGATATCAATCGCAGAAATAAACTTGTGTCGGACGATGATTGTGTTAGCATGAAAATTTTTAATGAAAATCTTGTAGCGATACAAAGAAGAGAAACAAATCTAAAACTAAACAAGCCGATTTACGTTGGAGCCTCTGTGTTAGATTTATCAAAGTGGCTCATGTACGATTTTCATTATAATTTTGTTAAAAATCAATGGCCGTCCAGTAGACTATTGTTTATTGATACCGACTCGCTCGTGTATGAAATTGAATGTGAGGACGTCTATCAGAGTATATACGACAATCGACATCTATTTGATCTTTCCGATTACCCTCGTGACAGTAAATTTCATGACGACACAAACAAAAAGGTTATTGGTAAGTTCAAAGATGAAATGAACTCGAGCATCATCAAATACTTTATCGAATTGCGCAGTAAAATGTACGCCTTATTGCTAGACAATAATAAAATAACGAAAAAAGCGAAAGGTCTGCCTCTCGATTTTGTTAAAAAGTTTATGAAATTTGATGATTACAAGTACGCGCTTGACGGCGGCCTTAGTTTTATAACAGCAATGGCTATTCGAACAAATCATCATAAACTCGAAACAGATGTCATTATCAAACGCGGTTTAAGTAACTTTGATGATAAACGTTATTGCGAAAATGGAGTAGATACATTTGCACTTGGGTATTGTCATGATGATAGATCTATACTTGATATCATATTCGACGGCTAGGGTATGAAATTTTATCTAAACTTTAGAAATAATGTTTGAAAATTTGACAGTGACAAATAGCTACAATAGCAAGATCAAATATCTAATGATGGGCGGCAAACAGTTGATAGTTGAAGTTAATAATGAAATATCAGGTATATGTTTTACCGCAGTTCGTAACAAGCTAACACTTTCGCTTATCAGATCTGATGACAGCGAGTATTTCAATTACCTTGAACAATTGAGCCAGAAGTTATCGGCAGAATTTAAAAACTTTCGTGACCCGATAAGTCAACAAAAATATACTAAACTTACCATCGATCTCGATCGGTCAAAAGTATATTTTATAGGAAAAAAAATCCTCTTAACAAACCACAAATTAAAGATTTGTTTGAGTCTCGTCGCTGTGTGAGCGGTAAAGTAAAATTCTGTCTCTATTATCGTGATGATGAAATATTTCTAGTATCAACAGTTGAAACATTGATCATTGGTGACGAGGTATGAACAATAAAAATAATCTTACAAAATTTTCACTTACCTGTTTCGCTCGGTGAAGATGTCCTCTTGAAGTGCAGCAGTGCAATGGCTAGAAGAAAATTCTGACCGCCTTTTATACTGCTGTTCTGGAAAACCAGTTTGGAAATTCCCTATCTTTTACCTGATCTAGAACATTCTAGAAAATCACGTGATTGAGTCGTTCTGGAAATTCCCTATCTTCTGCTTGATTCTAGAACATTCTAGAAAATCCACTGGAAATTCCCTATCTTCTGCATGAATGTGTCAGCATAGTAGTAAGGGAAAAGGATGTGTTATAGCTCAGGGGCCCTCGGGGGTGTGGGGGGGTGTGTGGGTGTGTGTGTGGAGAGGGGTCTCTGGGCTAGAACCAGCCTTTTCCCTTACTACTTTGTTTTCGTCTGCGTATGTGATTTATTATTATTATTACTATTATTATTATTATTATTATTATTATTATTATTATTATTATTATTATTATTTACGCGAGTTGTTGAAACGTCGTTGATCTATGCTGGTACACACATTTTGTACATGAAGAAGATTTAAAATTTAGCATAATAGGACCATTCCTGCGCAAACGCGGTGTAAGATATACGTAATTTAACTCATTTCGTTATTAGGTTCGTGTGAATATACAGTATCACTTTCACGTAGCATGAAAAAGGAAAGATATTAGTCCTCATTTTGTTATTCGCTCTAAAATAAAAAAAAATAAAAAAAATTGATTAAATCCATGAAAAGGAAATAATGCATTTAATTATGATATTTATTTGATTTATTAAAGATTTTACAATAAAATGTATGGATTATTTGTTTATATTTAATTATTTTAGCTTTTATACATACATGTGAATAATTTATATTACTCACAAGGTTGTTTTCGCTTTGGTGTACCATCTCCATTAAGGAATTTGATATAGCTGTACTCTATCTTGATTTTAGAATTTATTTTCATTTCCGTAACTTGTGTTCATAATTGTTTGCTCGTAAATGTTCGTGAGTATTCGGCTTTCTGAGGTTGAAAGTACTTTAACAGGTTGAGAGTTCTGTTATTATTATTTGAACCAGCAGAGGTATTATTCGTGTCAGAGGTCGGAAATGTGGAAGCAACAGGGTTAACGTACATCAACGTTTTATTTTTTGAAAATCACACTGTAAGTGCGGAATGATCCCACGTGTAATGTGTTTTGTTTGTTAATTGCTTCACGGCTGGGGACACCGACAAAGACAACACACGTGTATTCGGCGCCTTTGAGTCGGGTATCACTTGGGCCTGCTGACGGTTTGACTTCTTTGAATATTACTACTTCCCAGGGCAGTTTATACACGGGTTTGCCGGACAGAAAAACTCAGGAAAGTTCCATTTGATGATAGGGATCGCAGGATAATTGTTTTATAATATTGTCTTTAAACAGTTACTCGCCATTAACGTCACTAACATATATTCTATTGCTGTGTATTTGACTTTATCGATGTTATGTATATAGAAGTAATTTTCCGATTAAATCCGAGATGTTAAGAACAAAAAGTTCGGATTGTTACCTGTATTATACGTGAAACCTAACGAAACCCAGATAAGAAGACTTCGAGATTGGCCAAGAGATATTTAGTCGTCTGGAACATTCTTCTTTGAAAGTCAAAGTGGATTAACCGAATGAAAAGGCTTGTGTGGATTGCAACCCATTTCACGAATATTTGAGTTTCAGTGACAACATTTCAAAATCAAGTAATTTTGTATGAGTTTGAATGTCAGCTGTCCATCTTTTTTGTTTCCTGTGGAATTATATGTAATTATTATGGTGTGCATGGGCAGGCTAGATTAAACATGGAAATAATCAGAGACGACCTTGATTGGACCTAAGCGGACCGCATTGCGAAAGTTTTGTTTTGAATAAAAGTTTTTAAACACGTGCGTTAAGTGATGACAAAGGCCGCACGCCGTTATGTAGATTATCTTCGGATTACACATGCTTCTGCAGTCCTTCTAATTGTAATGTAAACATTCTTAGACCAAGAAGTAGGCCTCCGCTTTTTTTTTCTTTTTTTTTCTTTTTTTACAGAGGAAGTTCTCAGCTCATGTAGAGTGTAAACTGTTCTATCAGGGTCTTTTATTGAACTTGTTCGGTGGATAGGTATACCAACAAGCATGTCTCCGCTTTTTTTTCCTGACCGCTGTCCGAAAAAAAAAAGCGGAGACCTACTTGTTGGTCTAGTGGATAGGGATCTTTACAGTCTATTTGAGATCGGGAGAATTTTCTGAATATATTGGCAAAAAGAAGACGGACAAAAACTTGATGGTCTAGAGAGGAGTTAAATGAAGAAATAAAGTAAGGAAGGGCTTTAAAATATTTTCACGCATTAGGTTGATTTTTTAGCGCGATTTTTTAAAATAGAATATTTGCTCGATTATTACGTTATTTTATCGCGCGTCCTAGAATTACCCCTCATCCAAAATTAGCTATGAAAATATAACAAATATATCTAACTGCAGATTCAAATAATAATAATAATAATAATAATAATAATAATAACATTTCAATAATAATAATAATAATAATAATAATAATAATAATAATAATAATAGTTATTATTATTATCATTATTATTATTATTATTAGTAGTAGTAGTAGTATTAATATTATTATTTATGTCTGGTCTCCTAAAACAGCCGTAGAATTATATCATCTACTGCTTTTTTTATGGAACATTTTTAATTTATTTATTATGTTGAACATTCAAACAGAATGAAGTCTGAAATGAAAGCAGTTTCCTCTGACCCTGCCCTCCCCAATTTTGATATTTGAACATTTATGTTGGGGTGTAGTGACCCCACACCCCAAACATAAATGTTCAAATATTGAAAAAATCTGATTGAGAAGTTTCCGAGGAAGTTCGGACTGTCTGAAATAATTACCTTTGGATTTGTTTAGTTTCTGTTAGGGTGACATTTCAGATTCCGCGAGTGTGGATTAACATTTAAAAATACGCAATGTAGATTAACAGTTGTTTTAACATTTTAAAATCAGCAATTTAGGTGTTGCTATTATTAGTGGTTGTTATACTGCAATGCAACAAAAATACTTTTTTTTAAAATTGATACAAGCAAGCTAAATTTGTACATAATTAATAGTTATTATCAATATAAATGATTTAAAAATCTCGATTAATTTCTTAATTATAAAATTATTATATATGTTGACCATTATTCGAAATATATATTTATTTTCTATTGGCACTGTTTTTAAAATACCGTTTTATATGATTTAAATTTTTATTTGTAATCTACGTTTTTTCGGAGTCTATAATAATAATAATATTTTATTTAATGAAATACTACTAAAGTGTAAATTAAAAAAAAATGGCAAGGTTAGACCACCTGTATTCCAACTACATTATGAAATGACTGGCATATAATAAATTGGATAAAATAGAAAATAAAACAAAACATTACATTATTATTATTATTATTATTAATGTCGTGTCTCCTAGAACAGACCTAGAATTTTGTCCTCTACTGTTTTCTGTTTATCTTGGAATTTGTTATTTC